>CAMPDV010002788.1:0-34176 GCA_946699065.1 Loxodes magnus
TATATGCTGTGGCTATATCCAGTGATTCAGAGTTCATCGTATCGGGAAGTAATGATTAGACGGTGAGACTATGGGACGTCAAGACAGGTACCTGTAAGACCATGAGTGGTCACACTAGTCATGTATATGCTGTGGCTATATCCAGTGATTCAGAGTTCATCGTATCGGGAAGTGCAGATAATACGGTGAGACTATGGGACGTCAAGACAGGTACCTGTAAGACCATGAGTGGTCACACTAATTCTGTATTATCTGTGGCTATATCCAGTGATTCAGAGTTCATCGTATCGGGAAGTAATGATTATACGGTGAGACTATGGGACGTCAAGACAGGTACCTGTAAGACCATGAGGGGTCACACTAGTTATGTATATGCTGTGGCTATATCCAGTGATTCAGAGTTCATCGTATCGGTAAGTGTAGATAAAACGGTGAGACTATGGGACGTCAAGACAGGTACCTGTAAGACCATGAGTGGTCACACACATAATGTATATGCTGTGGCTATATCCAGTGATTCAGAGTTCATCGTATCGGGAAGTAGAGATAATACGGTGAGACTATGGGACGTCAAGACAGGTACCTGTAAGACCATGAGTGGTCACACTAGTTATGTATTATCTGTGGCTATATCCAGTGATTCAGAGTTCATCGTATCTGGAAGTAGAGATAAGACGGTGAGACTATGGGACGTCAAGACAGGTACCTGTAGGACCATGAGTGGTCACACTAATTAAGTATGTGCTGTGGCTATATCCAGTAATTCAGAGTTCATCGTATCGGTAAGTTATGATTAGACGGTGAGACTATGGGACGTCAAGACAGGTACCTGTAAGACCATGAGTGGTCACACTAATTCATGTATATACTGTGGCTATATCCAGTGATTCAGAGTTCATCGTATCGGGAAGTAATGATTAGACGGTGAGACTATGTGACGTCAAGACAGGTACCTGTAAGACCATGAGTGGTCACACTAGTCATGTATATGCTGTGGCTATATCCAGTGATTCAGAGTTCATCGTATCGGGAAGTAATGATTAGACGGTGAGACTATGGAACGTCAAGACAGGTACCTGTAAGACCATGAGTGGTCACACACATTATTTATATGCTGTGGCTATATCCAGTGATTCAGAGTTCATCGTATCGGGAAGTGCAGATTATACGGTGAGACTATGTGACGTCAAGACAGGTACCTGTAAGACCATGAGTGGTCACACTAGTCATGTATATGCTGTGGCTATATCCAGTGATTCAGAGTTCATCGTATCGGGAAGTAATGATTAGACGGTGAGACTATGGAACGTCAAGACAGGTACCTGTAAGACCATGAGTGGTCACACTAGTCATGTATATGCTGTGGCTATATCCAGTGATTCAGAGTTCATCGTATCGGGAAGTTATGATTAGACGGTGAGACTATGGGACGTCAAGACAGGTACCTGTAAGACCATGAGTGGTCACACTAGTCATGTATTATCTGTGGCTATATCCAGTGATTCAGAGTTCATCGTATCGGGAAGTGCAGATTATACGGTGAGACTATGGGACGTCAAGACATGTACCTGTAAGACCATGAGTGGTCACACTAGTCATGTATATCTGTGGCTATATCTAGTGATTCAGAGTTCATCGTATCGGGAAGTAATGATTAGACGGTGAGACTATGTGACGTCAAGACATGTACCTGTAAGACCATGAGTGGTCACACTAGTCATGTATATGCTGTGGCTATATCCAGTGATTCAGAGTTCATCGTATCGGGAAGTAATGATTAGACGGTGAGACTATGGAACGTCAAGACATGTACCTGTAAGACCATGAGTGGTCACACTAATTCATGTATATACTGTGGCTATATCCAGTGATTCAGAGTTCATCGTATCGGGAAGTAATGATTAGACGGTGAGACTATGGGACGTCAAGACAGGTACCTGTAAGACCATGAGTGGTCACACTAGTTGTGTATTCTCTGTGGCTATATCCAGTGATTCAGAGTTCATCGTATCGGGAAGTAATGATTATACGGTGAGACTATGGGACGTCAAGACAGGTACCTGTAAGACCATGAGTGGTCACACTAATTCTGTATTATCTGTGGCTATATCCAGTGATTCAGAGTTCATCGTATCGGGAAGTAATGATTAGACGGTGAGACTATGGGACGTCAAGACAGGTACCTGTAAGACCATGAGTGGTCACACTAATTCTGTATTATCTGTGGCTATATCCAGTGATTCAGAGTTCATCGTATCGGGAAGTGCAGATAATACGGTGAGACTATGGGACGTCAAGACAGGTACCTGTAAGATCATGAGTGGTCACACTAATTATGTATATGCTGTGGCTATATCCAGTGATTCAGAGTTCATCGTATCGGGAAGTGCAGATAATACGGTGAGACTATGTGACGTCAAGACAGGTACCTGTAAGACCATGAGTGGTCACACTAGTCATGTATTATCTGTGGCTATATCCAGTGATTCAGAGTTCATCGTATCGGGAAGTAATGATTAGACGGTGAGACTATGGGACGTCAAGACAGTTACCTGTAAGACCATGAGTGGTCACACTAATTATGTATATGCTGTGGCTATATCCAGTGATTCAGAGTTCATCGTATCGGGAAGTAATGATTAGACGGTGAGACTATGGGACGTCAAGACAGGTACCTGTAAGACCATGAGTGGTCACACTAATTCATGTATATACTGTGGCTATATCCAGTGATTCAGAGTTCATCGTATCGGGAAGTTATGATTATACGGTGAGACTATGGGACGTCAAGACAGGTACCTGTAAGACCATGAGTGGTCACACTAGTCATGTATTATCTGTGGCTATATCCAGTGATTCAGAGTTCATCGTATCGGGAAGTAATGATTAGACGGTGAGACTATGGGACGTCAAGACAGTTACCTGTAAGACCATGAGTGGTCACACTAATTATGTATATGCTGTGGCTATATCCAGTGATTCAGAGTTCATCGTATCGGGAAGTGCAGATTAGACGGTGAGACTATGGGACGTCAAGACAGGTACCTGTAAGACCATGAGTGGTCACACTAATTCATGTATATGCTGTGGCTATATCCAGTGATTCAGAGTTCATCGTATCGGGAAGTAATGATTAGACGGTGAGACTATGTGACGTCAAGACAGTTACCTGTAAGACCATGAGTGGTCACACTAATTCTGTATTATCTGTGGCTATATCCAGTGATTCAGAGTTCATCGTATCGGGAAGTAATGATTATACGGTGAGACTATGTGACGTCAAGACAGTTACCTGTAAGACCATGAGTGGTCACACTAGTTATGTATATGCTGTGGCTATATCCAGTGATTCAGAGTTCATCGTATCGGGAAGTAATGATTAGACGGTGAGACTATGGGACGTCAAGACAGGTACCTGTAAGACCATGAGTGGTCACACTAATTATGTATATGCTGTGGCTATATCCAGTGATTCAGAGTTCATCGTATCGGGAAGTAATGATTAGACGGTGAGACTATGGGACGTCAAGACAGGTACCTGTAAGACCATGAGTGGTCACACTAGTTGTGTATTCTCTGTGGCTATATCCAGTGATTCAGAGTTCATCGTATCGGGAAGTAATGATTATACGGTGAGACTATGGGACGTCAAGACAGGTACCTGTAAGACCATGAGTGGTCACACTAATTCTGTATTATCTGTGGCTATATCCAGTGATTCAGAGTTCATCGTATCGGAAGTAATGATTAGACGGTGAGACTATGGGACGTCATGACATGTACCTGTAAGACCATGAGTGGTCACACTAATTCTGTATTATCTGTGGCTATATCCAGTGATTCAGAGTTCATCGTATCGGGAAGTAATGATTAGACGGTGAGACTATGGGACGTCAAGACAGTTACCTGTAAGACCATGAGTGGTCACACTAGTTATGTATATGCTGTGGCTATATCCAGTGATTCAGAGTTCATCGTATCGGGAAGTAATGATTAGACGGTGAGACTATGGGACGTCAAGACAGGTACCTGTAAGACCATGAGTGGTCACACTAATTATGTATATGCTGTGGCTATATCCAGTGATTCAGAGTTCATCGTATCGGGAAGTAATGATTAGACGGTGAGACTATGGGACGTCAAGACAGGTACCTGTAAGACCATGAGTGGTCACACTAGTTGTGTATTCTCTGTGGCTATATCCAGTGATTCAGAGTTCATCGTATCGGGAAGTAATGATTATACGGTGAGACTATGGGACGTCAAGACAGGTACCTGTAAGACCATGAGTGGTCACACTAATTCTGTATTATCTGTGGCTATATCCAGTGATTCAGAGTTCATCGTATCGGGAAGTAATGATTAGACGGTGAGACTATGGGACGTCAAGACAGGTACCTGTAAGACCATGAGTGGTCACACTAATTCTGTATTATCTGTGGCTATATCCAGTGATTCAGAGTTCATCGTATCGGGAAGTGCAGATAAGACGGTGAGACTATGGGACGTCAAGACAGGTACCTGTAAGATCATGAGTGGTCACACTAATTATGTATATGCTGTGGCTATATCCAGTGATTCAGAGTTCATCGTATCGGGAAGTAATGATTAGACGGTGAGACTATGGGACGTCAAGACAGTTACCTGTAAGACCATGAGTGGTCACACTAATTATGTATATGCTGTGGCTATATCCAGTGATTCAGAGTTCATCGTATCGGGAAGTAATGATTAGACGGTGAGACTATGGAACGTCAAGACAGGTACCTGTAAGACCATGAGTGGTCACACTAGTCATGTATTATCTGTGGCTATATCCAGTGATTCAGAGTTCATCGTATCGGGAAGTTATGATTAGACGGTGAGACTATGGGACGTCAAGACAGGTACCTGTAAGACCATGAGTGGTCACACTAGTTATGTATATGCTGTGGCTATATCCAGTGATTCAGAGTTCATCGTATCGGGAAGTGCAGATAATACGGTGAGACTATGGGACGTCAAGACAGGTACCTGTAAGACCATGAGTGGTCACACTAATTATGTATATGCTGTGGCTATATCCAGTGATTCAGAGTTCATCGTATCGGGAAGTAATGATTAGACGGTGAGACTATGGGACGTCAAGACAGGTACCTGTAAGACCATGAGTGGTCACACTAGTCATGTATATGCTGTGGCTATATCCAGTGATTCAGAGTTCATCGTATCGGGAAGTAATGATTAGACGGTGAGACTATGGAACGTCAAGACAGGTACCTGTAAGACCATGAGTGGTCACACTAGTCATGTATTATCTGTGGCTATATCCAGTGATTCAGAGTTCATCGTATCGGGAAGTAATGATTAGACGGTGAGACTATGGGACGTCAAGACAGTTACCTGTAAGACCATGAGTGGTCACACTAATTATGTATATGCTGTGGCTATATCCAGTGATTCAGAGTTCATCGTATCGGGAAGTAATGATTAGACGGTGAGACTATGGGACGTCAAGACAGGTACCTGTAAGACCATGAGTGGTCACACTAATTCATGTATATGCTGTGGCTATATCCAGTGATTCAGAGTTCATCGTATCGGGAAGTAATGATTAGACGGTGAGACTATGGGACGTCATGACATGTACCTGTAAGACCATGAGTGGTCACACTAGTCATGTATATGCTGTGGCTATATCCAGTGATTCAGAGTTCATCGTATCGGGAAGTGCAGATAATACGGTGAGACTATGGGACGTCAAGACAGTTACCTGTAAGACCATGAGTGGTCACACTAGTTATGTATATGCTGTGGCTATATCCAGTGATTCAGAGTTCATCGTATCGGGAAGTGCAGATTATACGGTGAGACTATGTGACGTCAAGACAGGTACCTGTAAGACCATGAGTGGTCACACTAGTCATGTATATGCTGTGGCTATATCCAGTGATTCAGAGTTCATCGTATCGGGAAGTCATGATTAGACGGTGAGACTATGGGACTTCAAGACAGGTACCTGTAAGACCATGAGTGGTCACACTAATTCATGTATATGCTGTGGCTATATCCAGTGATTCAGAGTTCATCGTATCGGGAAGTAATGATTAGACGGTGAGACTATGGGACGTCATGACATGTACCTGTAAGACCATGAGTGGTCACACTAGTCATGTATATGCTGTGGCTATATCCAGTGATTCAGAGTTCATCGTATCGGGAAGTTATGATTAGACGGTGAGACTATGGGACGTCAAGACAGGTACCTGTAAGACCATGAGTGGTCACACTAGTCATGTATTATCTGTGGCTATATCCAGTGATTCAGAGTTCATCGTATCGGGAAGTAATGATTAGACGGTGAGACTATGTGACGTCAAGACAGGTACATGTAAGACCATGAGTGGTCACACTAATTATGTATATGCTGTGGCTATATCCAGTGATTCAGAGTTCATCGTATCGGGAAGTCATGATTAGACGGTGAGACTATGGGACTTCAAGACAGGTACCTGTAAGACCATGAGTGGTCACACTAGTCATGTATATGCTGTGGCTATATCCAGTGATTCAGAGTTCATCGTATCGGGAAGTGCAGATAATACGGTGAGACTATGGGACGTCAAGACAGGTACCTGTAAGACCATGAGGGGTCACACTAATTATGTATATGCTGTTGCTATATCCAGTGATTCAGAGTTCATCGTATCGGGAAGTCATGATGAGACGGTGAGACTATGGGACGTCAAGACAGGTACCTGTAAGACCATGAGTGGTCACACTAATTCTGTATTATCTGTGGCTATATCCAGTGATTCAGAGTTCATCGTATCGGGAAGTAATGATTAGACGGTGAGACTATGGAACGTCAAGACATGTACCTGTAAGACCATGAGTGGTCACACTAATTCATGTATATACTGTGGCTATATCCAGTGATTCAGAGTTCATCGTATCGGGAAGTAATGATTATATCGTAGACTATGGGACGTCAAGACAGGTACCTGTAAGACCATGAGTGGTCACACTAATTATGTATATGCTGTGGCTATATCCAGTGATTCAGAGTTCATCGTATCGGGAAGTAATGATTAGACGGTGAGACTATGGGACGTCAAGACAGGTACCTGTAAGACCATGAGTGGTCACACTAGTCATGTATATGCTGTGGCTATATCCAGTGATTCAGAGTTCATCGTATCGGGAAGTGCAGATAATACGGTGAGACTATGTGACGTCAAGACAGGTACCTGTAAGACCATGAGTGGTCACACTAGTCATGTATATGCTGTGGCTATATCCAGTGATTCAGAGTTCATCGTATCGGGAAGTGCAGATTATACGGTGAGACTATGGGACGTCAAGACAGGTACCTGTAAGACCATGAGTGGTCACACTAGTGTTGTATGTGCTGTGGCTATATCCAGTGATTCAGAGTTCATCGTATCGGGAAGTAATGATTATACGGTGAGACTATGGGACGTCAAGACAGGTACCTGTAAGACCATGAGTGGTCACACTAATTCTGTATTATCTGTGGCTATATCCAGTGATTCAGAGTTCATCGTATCGGGAAGTAATGATTAGACGGTGAGACTATGGAACGTCAAGACATGTACCTGTAAGACCATGAGTGGTCACACTAGTTATGTATATGCTGTGGCTATATCCAGTGATTCAGAGTTCATCGTATCGGGAAGTAATGATTAGACGGTGAGACTATGGGACGTCAAGACATGTACCTGTAAGATCATGAGTGGTCACACTAGTCATGTATATGCTGTGGCTATATCCAGTGATTCAGAGTTCATCGTATCGGGAAGTAATGATTATACGGTGAGACTATGTGACGTCAAGACAGGTACCTGTAAGACCATGAGTGGTCACACTAGTCATGTATATGCTGTGGCTATATCCAGTGATTCAGAGTTCATCGTATCGGTAAGTGTAGATATAACGGTGAGACTATGTGACGTCAAGACAGGTACCTGTAAGACCATGAGTGGTCACACTAGTTCTGTATATGCTGTGGCTATATCCAGTGATTCAGAGTTCATCGTATCGGGAAGTGCAGATTATACGGTGAGACTATGGGACGTCAAGACAGGTACCTGTAAGACCATGAGTGGTCACACTAGTTCTGTATATGCTGTGGCTATATCCAGTGATTCAGAGTTCATCGTATCGGGAAGTGCAGATTATACGGTGAGACTATGGGACGTCAAGACAGGTACCTGTAAGACCATGAGTGGTCACACTAGTTATGTATATGCTGTGGCTATATCCAGTGATTCAGAGTTCATCGTATCGGGAAGTTAAGATTAGACGGTGAGACTATGGGACGTCATGACATGTACCTGTAAGACCATGAGTGGTCACACTAGTCATGTATTATCTGTGGCTATATCCAGTGATTCAGAGTTCATCGTATCGGGAAGTGCAGATTATACGGTGAGACTATGGGACGTCAAGACAGGTACCTGTAAGACCATGAGTGGTCACACTAGTTGTGTATTCTCTGTGGCTATATCCAGTGATTCAGAGTTCATCGTATCGGGAAGTAATGATTAGACGGTGAGACTATGGGACGTCAAGACAGGTACCTGTAAGACCATGAGTGGTCACACTAGTCATGTATATGCTGTGGCTATATCCAGTGATTCAGAGTTCATCGTATCGGGAAGTAATGATTAGACGGTGAGACTATGTGACGTCAAGACAGGTACCTGTAAGACCATGAGTGGTCACACTAGTCATGTATATGCTGTGGCTATATCCAGTGATTCAGAGTTCATCGTATCGGGAAGTTATGATAATACGGTGAGACTATGGGACGTCAAGACAGGTACCTGTAAGACCATGAGTGGTCACACTAGTTATGTATTATCTGTGGCTATATCCAGTAATTCAGAGTTCATCGTATCGGTAAGTGTAGATAAAACGGTGAGACTATGGGACGTCAAGACAGGTACCTGTAAGACCATGAGTGGTCACACTAATTCTGTATTATCTGTGGCTATATCCAGTGATTCAGAGTTCATCGTATCGGGAAGTAATGATTAGACGGTGAGACTATGGAACGTCAAGACATGTACCTGTAAGACCATGAGTGGTCACACTAGTTATGTATATGCTGTGGCTATATCCAGTGATTCAGAGTTCATCGTATCGGGAAGTAATGATTAGACGGTGAGACTATGGGACGTCAAGACATGTACCTGTAAGATCATGAGTGGTCACACTAGTCATGTATATGCTGTGGCTATATCCAGTGATTCAGAGTTCATCGTATCGGGAAGTTATGATTATACGGTGAGACTATGGGACGTCAAGACAGGTACCTGTAAGACCATGAGTGGTCACACTAATTCTGTATTATCTGTGGCTATATCCAGTGATTCAGAGTTCATCGTATCGGGAAGTGCAGATAATACGGTGAGACTATGGGACGTCAAGACAGTTACCTGTAAGACCATGAGTGGTCACACTAATTATGTATATGCTGTTGCTATATCCAGTGATTCAGAGTTCATCGTATCGGGAAGTTATGATTAGACGGTGAGACTATGGGACGTCAAGACAGGTACCTGTAAGACCATGAGTGGTCACACTAATTCTGTATATGCTGTGGCTATATCCAGTGATTAAGAGTTCATCGTATCGGGAAGTAGAGATAATACGGTGAGACTATGGGACGTCAAGACAGGTACCTGTAAGACCATGAGTGGTCACACTAATTAAGTATATGCTGTGGCTATATCCAGTGATTCAGAGTTCATCGTATCGTTAAGTGTAGATAAAACGGTGAGACTATGGGACGTCAAGACAGGTACCTGTAAGACCATGAGTGGTCACACACATAATGTATATGCTGTGGCTATATCCAGTGATTCAGAGTTCATCGTATCGGTAAGTGTAGATAAAACGGTGAGACTATGGGACGTCAAGACAGGTACCTGTAAGACCATGAGTGGTCACACTAGTTATGTATATGCTGTGGCTATATCCAGTGATTCAGAGTTCATCGTATCGGTAAGTTATGATTAGACGGTGAGACTATGGGACGTCAAGACAGGTACCTGTAAGACCATGAGTGGTCACACTAGTTATGTATATGCTGTGGCTATATCCAGTGATTCAGAGTTCATCGTATCGGTAAGTTATGATTAGACGGTGAGACTATGGGACGTCAAGACAGGTACCTGTAAGACCATGAGTTGTCACACTAATTAAGTATATGCTGTGGCTATATCCAGTGATTAAGAGTTCATCGTATCGGGAAGTAGAGATAATACGGTGAGACTATGGGACGTCAAGACAGGTACCTGTAAGACCATGAGTGGTCACACTAGTTATGTATTATCTGTGGCTATATCCAGTGATTCAGAGTTCATCGTATCGGGAAGTGCAGATTATACGGTGAGACTATGGGACGTCAAGACAGGTACCTGTAAGACCATGAGTGGTCACACTAATTCTGTATTATCTGTGGCTATATCCAGTGATTCAGAGTTCATCGTATCGTTAAGTGTAGATAAAACGGTGAGACTATGGGACGTCAAGACAGGTACCTGTAAGACCATGAGTGGTCACACACATAATGTATATGCTGTGGCTATATCCAGTGATTCAGAGTTCATCGTATCGGTAAGTGTAGATAAAACGGTGAGACTATGGGACGTCAAGACAGGTACCTGTAAGACCATGAGTGGTCACACTAGTTATGTATATGCTGTGGCTATATCCAGTGATTCAGAGTTCATCGTATCGGTAAGTTATGATTAGACGGTGAGACTATGGGACGTCAAGACAGGTACCTGTAAGACCATGAGTGGTCACACTAGTTATGTATATGCTGTGGCTATATCCAGTGATTCAGAGTTCATCGTATCGGTAAGTTATGATTAGACGGTGAGACTATGGGACGTCAAGACAGGTACCTGTAAGACCATGAGTTGTCACACTAATTAAGTATATGCTGTGGCTATATCCAGTGATTAAGAGTTCATCGTATCGGGAAGTAGAGATAATACGGTGAGACTATGGGACGTCAAGACAGGTACCTGTAAGACCATGAGTGGTCACACTAGTTATGTATTATCTGTGGCTATATCCAGTGATTCAGAGTTCATCGTATCGGGAAGTGCAGATTATACGGTGAGACTATGGGACGTCAAGACAGGTACCTGTAAGACCATGAGTGGTCACACTAGTGTTGTATGTGCTGTGGCTATATCCAGTGATTCAGAGTTCATCGTATCGTGAAGTGCAGATAATACGGTGAGACTATGGGACGTCAAGACAGGTACCTGTAAGACCATGAGTGGTCACACACATTATGTATATGCTGTGGCTATATCCAGTGATTCAGAGTTCATCGTATCGGGAAGTTATGATAAGACGGTGAGACTATGGGACGTCAAGACAGGTACCTGTAAGACCATGAGTTGTCACACTAATTAAGTATATGCTGTGGCTATATCCAGTGATTCAGAGTTCATCGTATCGTTAAGTGTAGATAAAACGGTGAGACTATGGGACGTCAAGACAGGTACCTGTAAGACCATGAGTGGTCACACTAATTAAGTATATGCTGTGGCTATATCCAGTGATTCAGAGTTCATCGTATCGGGAAGTGCAGATAAGACGGTGAGACTATGTGACGTCAAGACAGGTACCTGTAAGACCATGAGTGGTCACACTAATTATGTATATGCTGTGGCTATATCCAGTGATTCAGAGTTCATCGTATCGGGAAGTGCAGATAATACGGTGAGACTATGTGACGTCAAGACAGTTACCTGTAAGACCATGAGTGGTCACACTAATTATGTATATGCTGTTGCTATATCCAGTGATTCAGAGTTCATCGTATCGGGAAGTCATGATTAGACGGTGAGACTATGGGACTTCAAGACAGGTACCTGTAAGACCATGAGTGGTCACACTAATTATGTATATGCTGTGGCTATATCCAGTGATTCAGAGTTCATCGTATCGGGAAGTGCAGATAAGACGGTGAGACTATGTGACGTCAAGACAGGTACCTGTAAGACCATGAGTGGTCACACTAATTATGTATATGCTGTGGCTATATCCAGTGATTCAGAGTTCATCGTATCGGGAAGTGCAGATAATACGGTGAGACTATGTGACGTCAAGACAGTTACCTGTAAGACCATGAGTGGTCACACTAATTCTGTATTATCTGTGGCTATATCCAGTGATTCAGAGTTCATCGTATCGGGAAGTAATGATTAGACGGTGAGACTATGGGACGTCAAGACATGTACCTGTAAGACCATGAGTGGTCACACTAGTCATGTATATGCTGTGGCTATATCCAGTGATTCAGAGTTCATCGTATCGGGAAGTGCAGATTATACGGTGAGACTATGTGACGTCAAGACAGGTACCTGTAAGACCATGAGTGGTCACACTAATTATGTATATGCTGTTGCTATATCCAGTGATTCAGAGTTCATCGTATCGGGAAGTGCAGATAAGACGGTGAGACTATGGGACTTCAAGACAGGTACCTGTAAGACCATGAGTGGTCACACTAGTCATGTATATGCTGTGGCTATATCCAGTGATTCAGAGTTCATCGTATCGGGAAGTTATGATTAGACGGTGAGACTATGGGACGTCAAGACATGTACCTGTAAGACCATGAGTGGTCACACTAGTCATGTATATGCTGTGGCTATATCCAGTGATTCAGAGTTCATCGTATCGGGAAGTGCAGATTATACGGTGAGACTATGTGACGTCAAGACAGTTACCTGTAAGACCATGAGTGGTCACACTAATTATGTATATGCTGTTGCTATATCCAGTGATTCAGAGTTCATCGTATCGGGAAGTGCAGATAAGACGGTGAGACTATGGGACTTCAAGACAGGTACCTGTAAGACCATGAGTGGTCACACTAGTCATGTATATGCTGTGGCTATATCCAGTGATTCAGAGTTCATCGTATAGGGAAGTGCAGATTATACGGTGAGACTATGTGACGTCAAGACAGGTACCTGTAAGACCATGAGTGGTCACACTAATTATGTATATGCTGTGGCTATATCCAGTGATTCAGAGTTCATCGTATCGGGAAGTAATGATTAGACGGTGAGACTATGGGACTTCAAGACAGGTACCTGTAAGACCATGAGTGGTCACACTAGTCATGTATATGCTGTGGCTATATCCAGTGATTCAGAGTTCATCGTATAGGGAAGTGCAGATTATACGGTGAGACTATGTGACGTCAAGACAGGTACCTGTAAGACCATGAGTGGTCACACTAATTATGTATATGCTGTGGCTATATCCAGTGATTCAGAGTTCATCGTATCGGGAAGTAATGATTAGACGGTGAGACTATGGGACTTCAAGACAGGTACCTGTAAGACCATGAGTGGTCACACTAGTCATGTATATGCTGTGGCTATATCCAGTGATTCAGAGTTCATCGTATCGGGAAGTTATGATTATACGGTGAGACTATGGGACGTCAAGACAGGTACCTGTAAGACCATGAGTGGTCACACTAGTTATGTATATGCTGTGGCTATATCCAGTGATTCAGAGTTCATCGTATCGGTAAGTGTAGATAAAACGGTGAGACTATGGGACGTCAAGACAGGTACCTGTAAGACCATGAGTGGTCACACTAGTTATGTATCATCTGTGGCTATATCCAGTGATTCAGAGTTCATCGTATCGTTAAGTGTAGATAAAACGGTGAGACTATGGGACGTCAAGACAGGTACCTGTAAGACCATGAGTGGTCACACTAATTAAGTATATGCTGTGGCTATATCCAGTGATTCAGAGTTCATCGTATCGGTAAGTGTAGATATAACGGTGAGACTATGGGACGTCAAGACAGGTACCTGTAAGACCATGAGTGGTCACACTAATTAAGTATATGCTGTGGCTATATCCAGTGATTAAGAGTTCATCGTATCGGTAAGTGTAGATAAAACGGTGAGACTATGGGACGTCAAGACAGGTACCTGTAAGACCATGAGTGGTCACACTAGTGTTGTATGTGCTGTGGCTATATCCAGTGATTCAGAGTTCATCGTATCGGTAAGTTATGATTAGACGGTGAGACTATGGGACGTCAAGACAGGTACCTGTAAGACCATGAGTGGTCACACTAGTTATGTATTATCTGTGGCTATATCCAGTGATTCAGAGTTCATCGTATCGGGAAGTCGAGATAATACGGTGAGACTATGGGACGTCAAGACAGGTACCTGTAAGACCATGAGTGGTCACACTAGTCATGTATATGCTGTGGCTATATCCAGTGATTCAGAGTTCATCGTATCGGGAAGTAGAGATAATACGGTGAGACTATGGGACGTCAAGACAGGTACCTGTAAGACCATGAGTGGTCACACTAGTTATGTATTATCTGTGGCTATATCCAGTGATTCAGAGTTCATCGTATCGGGAAGTAGAGATAATACGGTGAGACTATGGGACGTCAAGACAGGTACCTGTAAGACCATGAGTGGTCACACTAGTGTTGTATGTGCTGTGGCTATATCCAGTGATTCAGAGTTCATCGTATCGTGAAGTGCAGATAATACGGTGAGACTATGGGACGTCAAGACAGGTACCTGTAAGACCATGAGTGGTCACACACATTATGTATATGCTGTGGCTATATCCAGTGATTCAGAGTTCATCGTATCGGTAAGTGTAGATATAACGGTGAGACTATGGGACGTCAAGACAGGTACCTGTAAGACCATGAGTTGTCACACTAATTAAGTATATGCTGTGGCTATATCCAGTGATTCAGAGTTCATCGTATCGTTAAGTGTAGATAAAACGGTGAGACTATGGGACGTCAAGACAGGTACCTGTAAGACCATGAGTGGTCACACTAATTAAGTATATGCTGTGGCTATATCCAGTGATTCAGAGTTCATCGTATCGGTAAGTGTAGATATAACGGTGAGACTATGGGACGTCAAGACAGGTACCTGTAAGACCATGAGTGGTCACACTAATTAAGTATATGCTGTGGCTATATCCAGTGATTAAGAGTTCATCGTATCGGTAAGTGTAGATAAAACGGTGAGACTATGGGACGTCAAGACAGGTACCTGTAAGACCATGAGTGGTCACACTAGTTATGTATCATCTGTGGCTATATCCAGTGATTCAGAGTTCATCGTATCGTTAAGTGTAGATAAAACGGTGAGACTATGGGACGTCAAGACAGGTACCTGTAAGACCATGAGTGGTCACACTAATTAAGTATATGCTGTGGCTATATCCAGTGATTCAGAGTTCATCGTATCGGTAAGTGTAGATATAACGGTGAGACTATGGGACGTCAAGACAGGTACCTGTAAGACCATGAGTGGTCACACTAGTGTTGTATGTGCTGTGGCTATATCCAGTGATTCAGAGTTCATCGTATCGGGAAGTAGAGATAAAACGGTGAGACTATGGGACGTCAAGACAGGTACCTGTAAGACCATGAGTGGTCACACTAGTTCTGTATATGCTGTGGCTATATCCAGTGATTCAGAGTTCATCGTATCGTTAAGTGCAGATAATACGGTGAGACTATGGGACGTCAAGACAGGTACCTGTAAGACCATGAGTGGTCACACTAATTAAGTATATGCTGTGGCTATATCCAGTGATTCAGAGTTCATCGTATCGGGAAGTAATGATTAGACGGTGAGACTATGGGACGTCAAGACATGTACCTGTAAGACCATGAGTGGTCACACTAGTGTTGTATGTGCTGTGGCTATATCCAGTGATTCAGAGTTCATCGTATCGGTAAGTGTAGATAAAACGGTGAGACTATGGGACGTCAAGACAGGTACCTGTAGGACCATGAGTGGTCACACTAATTAAGTATATGCTGTGGCTATATCCAGTGATTCAGAGTTCATCGTATCGGTAAGTGTAGATATAACGGTGAGACTATGGGACGTCAAGACAGGTACCTGTAAGACCATGAGTGGTCACACTAGTTATGTATATGCTGTGGCTATATCCAGTGATTCAGAGTTCATCGTATCGGTAAGTGTGATAAAACGGTGAGACTATGGGACGTCAAGACAGGTACCTGTAAGACCATGAGTGGTCACACTAGTTATGTATATGCTGTGGCTATATCCAGTGATTCAGAGTTCATCGTATCGGTAAGTTATGATTAGACGGTGAGACTATGGGACGTCAAGACAGGTACCTGTAAGACCATGAGTTGTCACACTAATTAAGTATATGCTGTGGCTATATCCAGTGATTCAGAGTTCATCGTATCGGTAAGTTATGATTAGACGGTGAGACTATGGGACGTCAAGACAGGTACCTGTAAGACCATGAGTGGTCACACTAGTCATGTATATGCTGTGGCTATATCCAGTGATTCAGAGTTCATCGTATCGGGAAGTAGAGATAATACGGTGAGACTATGGGACGTCAAGACAGGTACCTGTAAGACCATGAGTGGTCACACTAGTTATGTATTATCTGTGGCTATATCCAGTGATTCAGAGTTCATCGTATCGGGAAGTAGAGATAATACGGTGAGACTATGGGACGTCAAGACAGGTACCTGTAAGACCATGAGTGGTCACACTAGTGTTGTATGTGCTGTGGCTATATCCAGTGATTCAGAGTTCATCGTATCGTGAAGTGCAGATAATACGGTGAGACTATGGGACGTCAAGACAGGTACCTGTAAGACCATGAGTGGTCACACACATTATGTATATGCTGTGGCTATATCCAGTGATTCAGAGTTCATCGTATCGGTAAGTGTAGATATAACGGTGAGACTATGGGACGTCAAGACAGGTACCTGTAAGACCATGAGTGGTCACACTAATTAAGTATATGCTGTGGCTATATCCAGTGATTCAGAGTTCATCGTATCGGTAAGTGTAGATAAAACGGTGAGACTATGGGACGTCAAGACAGGTACCTGTAAGACCATGAGTGGTCACACTAATTAAGTATATGCTGTGGCTATATCCAGTGATTCAGAGTTCATCGTATCGGTAAGTGTAGATATAACGGTGAGACTATGGGACGTCAAGACAGGTACCTGTAAGACCATGAGTGGTCACACTAATTAAGTATATGCTGTGGCTATATCCAGTGATTAAGAGTTCATCGTATCGGTAAGTGTAGATAAAACGGTGAGACTATGGGACGTCAAGACAGGTACCTGTAAGACCATGAGTGGTCACACTAGTTATGTATCATCTGTGGCTATATCCAGTGATTCAGAGTTCATCGTATCGTTAAGTGTAGATAAAACGGTGAGACTATGGGACGTCAAGACAGGTACCTGTAAGACCATGAGTGGTCACACTAATTAAGTATATGCTGTGGCTATATCCAGTGATTCAGAGTTCATCGTATCGGTAAGTGTAGATATAACGGTGAGACTATGGGACGTCAAGACAGGTACCTGTAAGACCATGAGTGGTCACACTAGTGTTGTATGTGCTGTGGCTATATCCAGTGATTCAGAGTTCATCGTATCGGGAAGTAGAGATAAAACGGTGAGACTATGGGACGTCAAGACAGGTACCTGTAAGACCATGAGTGGTCACACTAGTTCTGTATATGCTGTGGCTATATCCAGTGATTCAGAGTTCATCGTATCGTTAAGTGCAGATAATACGGTGAGACTATGGGACGTCAAGACAGGTACCTGTAAGACCATGAGTGGTCACACTAATTAAGTATATGCTGTGGCTATATCCAGTGATTCAGAGTTCATCGTATCGGGAAGTAATGATTAGACGGTGAGACTATGGGACGTCAAGACATGTACCTGTAAGACCATGAGTGGTCACACTAGTGTTGTATGTGCTGTGGCTATATCCAGTGATTCAGAGTTCATCGTATCGGTAAGTGTAGATAAAACGGTGAGACTATGGGACGTCAAGACAGGTACCTGTAGGACCATGAGTGGTCACACTAATTAAGTATATGCTGTGGCTATATCCAGTGATTCAGAGTTCATCGTATCGGTAAGTGTAGATATAACGGTGAGACTATGGGACGTCAAGACAGGTACCTGTAAGACCATGAGTGGTCACACTAGTTATGTATATGCTGTGGCTATATCCAGTGATTCAGAGTTCATCGTATCGGTAAGTGTAGATAAAACGGTGAGACTATGGGACGTCAAGACAGGTACCTGTAAGACCATGAGTGGTCACACTAGTTATGTATATGCTGTGGCTATATCCAGTGATTCAGAGTTCATCGTATCGGTAAGTTATGATTAGACGGTGAGACTATGGGACGTCAAGACAGGTACCTGTAAGACCATGAGTTGTCACACTAATTAAGTATATGCTGTGGCTATATCCAGTGATTCAGAGTTCATCGTATCGGGAAGTAGAGATAAAACGGTGAGACTATGGGACGTCAAGACAGGTACCTGTAAGACCATGAGTGGTCACACTAGTTATGTATTATCTGTGGCTATATCCAGTGATTCAGAGTTCATCGTATCGGGAAGTCGAGATAATACGGTGAGACTATGGGACGTCAAGACAGGTACCTGTAAGACCATGAGTGGTCACACTAGTTATGTATTATCTGTGGCTATATCCAGTGATTCAGAGTTCATCGTATCGGGAAGTAGAGATAATACGGTGAGACTATGGGACGTCAAGACAGGTACCTGTAAGACCATGAGTGGTCACACTAGTGTTGTATGTGCTGTGGCTATATCCAGTGATTCAGAGTTCATCGTATCGTGAAGTGCAGATAATACGGTGAGACTATGGGACGTCAAGACAGGTACCTGTAAGACCATGAGTGGTCACACACATTATGTATATGCTGTGGCTATATCCAGTGATTCAGAGTTCATCGTATCGGGAAGTTATGATAAGACGGTGAGACTATGGGACGTCAAGACAGGTACCTGTAAGACCATGAGTTGTCACACTAATTAAGTATATGCTGTGGCTATATCCAGTGATTCAGAGTTCATCGTATCGTTAAGTGTAGATAAAACGGTGAGACTATGGGACGTCAAGACAGGTACCTGTAAGACCATGAGTGGTCACACTAATTAAGTATATGCTGTGGCTATATCCAGTGATTCAGAGTTCATCGTATCGGTAAGTGTAGATATAACGGTGAGACTATGGGACGTCAAGACAGGTACCTGTAAGACCATGAGTGGTCACACTAATTAAGTATATGCTGTGGCTATATCCAGTGATTAAGAGTTCATCGTATCGTTAAGTGTAGATAAAACGGTGAGACTATGGGACGTCAAGACAGGTACCTGTAAGACCATGAGTGGTCACACTAATTAAGTATATGCTGTGGCTATATCCAGTGATTCAGAGTTCATCGTATCGGTAAGTGTAGATATAACGGTGAGACTATGGGACGTCAAGACAGGTACCTGTAAGACCATGAGTGGTCACACTAATTAAGTATATGCTGTGGCTATATCCAGTGATTAAGAGTTCATCGTATCGGTAAGTGTAGATAAAACGGTGAGACTATGGGACGTCAAGACAGGTACCTGTAAGACCATGAGTGGTCACACTAGTTATGTATCATCTGTGGCTATATCCAGTGATTCAGAGTTCATCGTATCGTTAAGTGTAGATAAAACGGTGAGACTATGGGACGTCAAGACAGGTACCTGTAAGACCATGAGTGGTCACACTAATTAAGTATATGCTGTGGCTATATCCAGTGATTCAGAGTTCATCGTATCGGTAAGTGTAGATATAACGGTGAGACTATGGGACGTCAAGACAGGTACCTGTAAGACCATGAGTGGTCACACTAGTGTTGTATGTGCTGTGGCTATATCCAGTGATTCAGAGTTCATCGTATCGGGAAGTAGAGATAAAACGGGTAGACTATGGGACGTCAAGACAGGTACCTGTAAGACCATGAGTGGTCACACTAATTAAGTATATGATGTGGCTATATCCAGTGATTCAGAGTTCATCGTATCGGGAAGTAGAGATAATACGGTGAGACTATGGGACGTCAAGACAGGTACCTGTAAGACCATGAGTGGTCACACTAGTTATGTATTATCTGTGGCTATATCCAGTGATTAAGAGTTCATCGTATCGGGAAGTAGAGATAATACGGTGAGACTATGGGACGTCAAGACAGGTACCTGTAAGACCATGAGTGGTCACACTAGTTATGTATTATCTGTGGCTATATCCAGTGATTCAGAGTTCATCGTATCGGGAAGTAGAGATAATACGGTGAGACTATGGGACGTCAAGACAGGTACCTGTAAGACCATGAGTGGTCACACTAGTTATGTATTATCTGTGGCTATATCCAGTGATTCAGAGTTCATCGTATCGGGAAGTAGAGATAATACGGTGAGACTATGGGACGTCAAGACAGGTACCTGTAAGACCATGAGTGGTCACACTAGTGTTGTATGTGCTGTGGCTATATCCAGTGATTCAGAGTTCATCGTATCGTGAAGTGCAGATAATACGGTGAGACTATGGGACGTCAAGACAGGTACCTGTAAGACCATGAGTGGTCACACACATTATGTATATGCTGTGGCTATATCCAGTGATTCAGAGTTCATCGTATCGGGAAGTTATGATAAGACGGTGAGACTATGGGACGTCAAGACAGGTACCTGTAAGACCATGAGTTGTCACACTAATTAAGTATATGCTGTGGCTATATCCAGTGATTCAGAGTTCATCGTATCGTTAAGTGTAGATAAAACGGTGAGACTATGGGACGTCAAGACAGGTACCTGTAAGACCATGAGTGGTCACACTAATTAAGTATATGCTGTGGCTATATCCAGTGATTCAGAGTTCATCGTATCGGTAAGTGTAGATATAACGGTGAGACTATGGGACGTCAAGACAGGTACCTGTAAGACCATGAGTGGTCACACTAATTAAGTATATGCTGTGGCTATATCCAGTGATTAAGAGTTCATCGTATCGGTAAGTGTAGATAAAACGGTGAGACTATGGGACGTCAAGACAGGACCTGTAAGACCATGAGTGGTCACACTAGTTATGTATCATCTGTGGCTATATCCAGTGATTCAGAGTTCATCGTATCGTTAAGTGTAGATAAAACGGTGAGACTATGGGACGTCAAGACAGGTACCTGTAAGACCATGAGTGGTCACACTAATTAAGTATATGCTGTGGCTATATCCAGTGATTCAGAGTTCATCGTATCGGTAAGTGTAGATATAACGGTGAGACTATGGGACGTCAAGACAGGTACCTGTAAGACCATGAGTGGTCACACTAGTGTTGTATGTGCTGTGGCTATATCCAGTGATTCAGAGTTCATCGTATCGGTAAGTGTAGATAAAACGGTGAGACTATGGGACGTCAAGACAGGTACCTGTAAGACCATGAGTGGTCACACTAGTTATGTATCATCTGTGGCTATATCCAGTGATTCAGAGTTCATCGTATCGGTAAGTTATGATTAGACGGTGAGACTATGGGACGTCAAGACAGGTACCTGTAAGACCATGAGTGGTCACACTAGTTATGTATCATCTGTGGCTATATCCAGTGATTCAGAGTTCATCGTATCGTTAAGTGCAGATAATACGGTGAGACTATGGGACGTCAAGACAGGTACCTGTAAGACCATGAGTGGTCACACTAATTAAGTATATGCTGTGGCTATATCCAGTGATTCAGAGTTCATCGTATCGGGAAGTAGAGATAATACGGTGAGACTATGGGACGTCAAGACAGGTACCTGTAAGACCATGAGTGGTCACACTAGTTATGTATATGCTGTGGCTATATCCAGTGATTCAGAGTTCATCGTATCGGGAAGTAGAGATAATACGGTGAGACTATGTGACGTCAAGACAGGTACCTGTAAGACCATGAGTGGTCACACTAGTGTTGTATGTGCTGTGGCTATATCCAGTGATTCAGAGTTCATCGTATCGGTAAGTGTAGATAAAACGGTGAGACTATGGGACGTCAAGACAGGTACCTGTAAGACCATGAGTGGTCACACTAGTTATGTATCATCTGTGGCTATATCCAGTGATTCAGAGTTCATCGTATCGGTAAGTTATGATTAGACGGTGAGACTATGGGACGTCAAGACAGGTACCTGTAAGACCATGAGTGGTCACACTAGTTATGTATCATCTGTGGCTATATCCAGTGATTCAGAGTTCATCGTATCGTTAAGTGCAGATAATACGGTGAGACTATGGGACGTCAAGACAGGTACCTGTAAGACCATGAGTGGTCACACTAATTAAGTATATGCTGTGGCTATATCCAGTGATTCAGAGTTCATCGTATCGGGAAGTAGAGATAATACGGTGAGACTATGGGACGTCAAGACAGGTACCTGTAAGACCATGAGTGGTCACACTAGTTATGTATATGCTGTGGCTATATCCAGTGATTCAGAGTTCATCGTATCGGGAAGTAGAGATAATACGGTGAGACTATGTGACGTCAAGACAGGTACCTGTAAGACCATGAGTGGTCACACACATTATGTATTATCTGTGGCTATATCCAGTGATTCAGAGTTCATCGTATCGGGAAGTAGAGATAATACGGTGAGACTATGGGACGTCAAGACAGGTACCTGTAAGACCATGAGTGGTCACACTAGTGTTGTATGTGCTGTGGCTATATCCAGTAATTCAGAGTTCATCGTATCGGTAAGTTATGATTAGACGGTGAGACTATGGGACGTCAAGACAGGTACCTGTAAGACCATGAGTGGTCACACTAGTTATGTATATGCTGTGGCTATATCCAGTGATTCAGAGTTCATCGTATCGGGAAGTAGAGATAATACGGTGAGACTATGGGACGTCAAGACAGGTACCTGTAAGACCATGAGTGGTCACACTAGTGTTGTATTATCTGTGGCTATATCCAGTGATTCAGAGTTCATCGTATCGGGAAGTAGAGATAATACGGTGAGACTATGGGACGTCAAGACAGGTACCTGTAAGACCATGAGTGGTCACACTAGTGTTGTATGTGCTGTGGCTATATCCAGTGATTCAGAGTTCATCGTATCGGGAAGTAGAGATAATACGGTGAGACTATGGGACGTCAAGACAGGTACCTGTAAGACCATGAGTGGTCACACACATTATGTATATGCTGTGGCTATATCCAGTGATTCAGAGTTCATCGTATCGGGAAGTTATGATAAGACGGTGAGACTATGGGACGTCAAGACAGGTACCTGTAAGACCATGAGTTGTCACACTAATTAAGTATATGCTGTGGCTATATCCAGTGATTCAGAGTTCATCGTATCGTTAAGTGTAGATAAAACGGTGAGACTATGGGACGTCAAGACAGGTACCTGTAAGACCATGAGTGGTCACACTAATTAAGTATATGCTGTGGCTATATCCAGTGATTCAGAGTTCATCGTATCGGTAAGTGTAGATATAACGGTGAGACTATGGGACGTCAAGACAGGTACCTGTAAGACCATGAGTGGTCACACTAATTAAGTATATGCTGTGGCTATATCCAGTGATTAAGAGTTCATCGTATCGGTAAGTGTAGATAAAACGGTGAGACTATGGGACGTCAAGACAGGTACCTGTAAGACCATGAGTGGTCACACTAGTTATGTATCATCTGTGGCTATATCCAGTGATTCAGAGTTCATCGTATCGTTAAGTGTAGATAAAACGGTGAGACTATGGGACGTCAAGACAGGTACCTGTAAGACCATGAGTGGTCACACTAATTAAGTATATGCTGTGGCTATATCCAGTGATTCAGAGTTCATCGTATCGGTAAGTGTAGATATAACGGTGAGACTATGGGACGTCAAGACAGGTACCTGTAAGACCATGAGTGGTCACACTAGTGTTGTATGTGCTGTGGCTATATCCAGTGATTCAGAGTTCATCGTATCGGTAAGTGTAGATAAAACGGTGAGACTATGGGACGTCAAGACAGGTACCTGTAAGACCATGAGTGGTCACACTAGTTATGTATCATCTGTGGCTATATCCAGTGATTCAGAGTTCATCGTATCGGTAAGTTATGATTAGACGGTGAGACTATGGGACGTCAAGACAGGTACCTGTAAGACCATGAGTGGTCACACTAGTTATGTATATGCTGTGGCTATATCCAGTGATTCAGAGTTCATCGTATCGGGAAGTAGAGATAATACGGTGAGACTATGGGACGTCAAGACAGGTACCTGTAAGACCATGAGTGGTCACACTAGTTATGTATATGCTGTGGCTATATCCAGTGATTCAGAGTTCATCGTATCGGGAAGTAGAGATAATACGGTGAGACTATGGGACGTCAAGACAGGTACCTGTAAGACCATGAGTGGTCACACACATTATGTATTATCTGTGGCTATATCCAGTGATTCAGAGTTCATCGTATCGGGAAGTAGAGATAATACGGTGAGACTATGGGACGTCAAGACAGGTACCTGTAAGACCATGAGTGGTCACACTAGTGTTGTATGTGCTGTGGCTATATCCAGTAATTCAGAGTTCATCGTATCGGTAAGTGTAGATAAAACGGTGAGACTATGGGACGTCAAGACAGGTACCTGTAAGACCATGAGTGGTCACACTAGTTATGTATATGCTGTGGCTATATCCAGTGATTCAGAGTTCATCGTATCGGGAAGTAGAGATAATACGGTGAGACTATGGGACGTCAAGACAGGTACCTGTAAGACCATGAGTGGTCACACTAGTGTTGTATGTGCTGTGGCTATATCCAGTGATTCAGAGTTCATCGTATCGGTAAGTGTAGATAAAACGGTGAGACTATGGGACGTCAAGACAGGTACCTGTAAGACCATGAGTGGTCACACTAATTAAGTATATGCTGTGGCTATATCCAGTGATTCAGAGTTCATCGTATCGTTAAGTGCAGATAATACGGTGAGACTATGGGACGTCAAGACAGGTACCTGTAAGACCATGAGTGGTCACACACATTATGTATATGCTGTGGCTATATCCAGTGATTCAGAGTTCATCGTATCGGGAAGTTATGATTATACGGTGAGACTATGGGACGTCAAGACAGGTACCTGTAAGACCATGAGTGGTCACACTAGTGTTGTATGTGCTGTGGCTATATCCAGTGATTCAGAGTTCATCGTATCGGGAAGTAGAGATAATACGGTGAGACTATGGGACGTCAAGACAGGTACCTGTAAGACCATGAGTGGTCACACTAATTAAGTATATGCTGTGGCTATATCCAGTGATTCAGAGTTCATCGTATCGGGAAGTAGAGATAAAACGGTGAGACTATGGGACGTCAAGACAGGTACCTGTAAGACCATGAGTGGTCACACACATAATGTATATGCTGTGGCTATATCCAGTGATTCAGAGTTCATCGTATCGGTAAGTGTAGATAAAACGGTGAGACTATGGGACGTCAAGACAGGTACCTGTAGGACCATGAGTGGTCACACTAATTAAGTATATGCTGTGGCTATATCCAGTGATTCAGAGTTCATCGTATCGGTAAGTGTAGATAAAACGGTGAGACTATGGGACGTCAAGACAGGTACCTGTAAGACCATGAGTGGTCACACTAGTGTTGTATGTGCTGTGGCTATATCCAGTGATTCAGAGTTCATCGTATCGGTAAGTGTAGATAAAACGGTGAGACTATGGGACGTCAAGACAGGTACCTGTAGGACCATGAGTGGTCACACTAATTAAGTATATGCTGTGGCTATATCCAGTGATTCAGAGTTCATCGTATCGGTAAGTGTAGATATAAACGTGAGACTATGGGACGTCAAGACAGGTACCTGTAAGACCATGAGTGGTCACACTAGTTATGTATCATCTGTGGCTATATCCAGTGATTCAGAGTTCATCGTATCGGTAAGTTATGATTAGACGGTGAGACTATGGGACGTCAAGACAGGTACCTGTAAGACCATGAGTGGTCACACTAGTTATGTATGTGCTGTGGCTATATCCAGTGATTCAGAGTTCATCGTATCGGTAAGTGTAGATAAAACGGTGAGACTATGGGACGTCAAGACAGGTACCTGTAAGACCATGAGTGGTCTCACACTAGTTATGTATCATCTGTGGCTATATCCAGTGATTCAGAGTTCATCGTATCGGTAAGTTATGATTAGACGGTGAGACTATGGGACGTCAAGACAGGTACCTGTAAGACCATGAGTGGTCACACTAGTTATGTATATGCTGTGGCTATATCCAGTGATTCAGAGTTCATCGTATCGGGAAGTAGAGATAATACGGTGAGACTATGGGGACGTCAAGACAGGTACCTTGTAAGACCATGAGTGGTCACACTAGTTATGTATTATCTGTGGCTATATCCAGTGATTCAGAGTTCATCGTATCGGGAAGTAGAGATAATACGGTGAGACTATGGGACGTCAAGACAGGTACCTGTAAGACCATGAAGTGGTCACACTAGTGTTGTATGTGCTGTGGCTATATCCAGTGATTCAAGAGTTCATCGTATCGGTAAGTTATGATTAGACGGTGGAGGACTATGGGACGTTCAAGACAGGTACCTGTAAGACCAAGAGTGGGTCACACTAGTTATGTATCATCTGTGGCTATATCCAGTGATTCAGAGTTCATCGTATCGGTAAGTTATGATTAGACGGTGAGACTATGGGACGTCAAGACAGGTACCTGTAAGACCATGAGTGGTCACACTAGTTAATGTATATGCTGAGGCTATATCCAGTGATTCAGAGTTCATCGTATCGGGAAGTAGAGATAATACGGTGAGACTATGGGACGTCAAGACAGGTACCTGTAAGACCATGAGTGGTCACACTAGTTATGTAGTATCTGTGGCTATATCCAGTGATTCAGAGTTCATCGTTATCGGTAAGTTATGATTAGACGGTGAGACTATGGGACGTCAAGACAGGTACCTGTAAGACCATGAGTGGTCACACTAGTGTTGTATGTGCTGTGGCTATATCCAGTGATTCAGAGTTCATCGTATCGGTAAGTTATGATTAGACGGTGAGACTATGGGACGTCAAGACAGGTACCTGTAAGACCATGAGTGGTCACACTAGTTATGTATCATCTGTGGCTATATCCAGTGATTCAGAGTTCATCGTATCGGTAAGTTATGATTAGACGGTGAGACTATGGGACGTCAAGACAGGTACCTGTAAGACCATGAGTGGTCACACTAGTTATGTATATGCTGTGGCTATTATCCAGTGATTCAGAGTTCATCGTATCGGGATAGTAGAGATAAAACGGTGAGACTATGGGACGTCAAGACAGGTACCTGTAAGACCATGAGTGGTCACACTAATTCATGTTATATACTGTGGCTATATCCAGTGATTCAGAGTTCATCGTATCGGTAAGTGTAGATAAAACGGTGAGACTATGGGACGTCAAGACAGGTACCTGTAAGACCATGAGTGGTCACACTAGTTATGTATTATCTGTGGCTATATCCAGTGATTCAGAGTTCATCGTATCGGTAAGTTATGATTAGACGGTGAGACTATGGGACGTCAAGACAGGTACCTGTAAGACCATGAGTGGTCACACTAGTGTTGTATGTGCTGTGGCTATATCCAGTGATTCAGAGTTCATCGTATCGGTAAGTTATGATTAGACGGTGAGACTATGGGACGTCAAGACAGGTACCTGTAAGACCATGAGTGGTCACACTAGTTATGTAATCTATCTGTGGCTATATCCAGTGATTCAGAGTTCATCGTATCGGTAGTTATGATTAGACGGTGAGACTATGGGACGTCAAGACAGGTACCTGTAAGACCCATGAGTGGTCACACTAGTTATGTATATGCTGTGGGCTATATCCAGTGTTTCAGAGTTCATCGTATCGGGAAGTAGAGATAATACGGTGAGACTATGGGACGTCAAGAACAGGTACCTGTAAGACCATGAGTGGTCACACTAGTTATGTATTATCTGTGGCTATATCCAGTGATTCAGAGTTCATCGTATCGGGAAGTAGAGATAATACGGTGAGACTATGGGACGTCAAGACAGGTACCTGTAAGACCATGAGTGGTCACACTAGTGTTGTATGTGCTGTGGCTATATCCAGTAATTCAGAGTTCCATCGTATCGGTAAGTTATGATTAGACGGTGAGACTATGGGACGTCAAGACAGGTACCTGTAAGACCATGAGTGGTCACACTAGTTATGTATATGCTGTGGCATATCCAGTGATTCCGAGTTCATCGTATCGGGAAGTGGAGATTAGACGGTGAGACTATGGGACGTCAAGACAGGTACCTGTAAGACCATGAGTGGTCACACTAATTAAGTATATGCTGTGGCTATATCCAGTGATTCAGAGTTCATCGTATCGGTAATGTAGATATAACGGTGAGACTATGGGACGTCAAGACAGGTACCTGTAAGACCATGAGTGGTCACACTAGTTATGTATCATATGTGGCTATATCCAGTGATTCAGAGTTCATCGTATCGGTAAGTTAATGATTAGGACGGTGAGACTATGGGACGTCAAAGACAGGTACCTGTAAAGACCATGAGTGGTCACACTAGTTATGTTATCGTGCTGTGGCTATATCCAGTGATTCAGAGTTCATCGTATCGGTAAGTGTAGATAAAACGGTGAGACTATGGGGACGTCAAGACAGGTACCTGTAAGACCATGAGTGGTCACACTAATTCATGTATTATACTGTGGCTATATCCAGTGATTCAGAGTTCATCGTATCGGTAAGTTATGATTAGACGGTGAGACTATGGGACGTCAAGACAGGTACCTGTAAGACCATGAGTGGTCACACTAGTTATGTATATGCTGTGGCTATATCCAGTGATTCAGAGTTCAATCGTATCGGGAAGTAGAGATAATACGGTGAGACTATGGGACGTCAAGACAGGTACCTGTAAGACCATGAGTGGTCACACTAGTTTATGTATTATCTGTGGCTATATCCAGTGATTCAGAGTTCATCGTATCGGGAAGTAGAGATAATACGGTGAGACTATGGGACGTCAAGACAGGTACCTGTAAGACCATGAGTGGTCACACTAGGGTGTTGTATGTGCTGTGGCTATATCCAGTGATTCAGAGTTCATCGTATCGGTAAGTTATGATTAGACGGTGGAGACTATGGGACGTCAAGACAGGTACCTGTAAGACCATGAGTGGTCACACTAGTTATGTATCATCTGTGGCTATATCCAGTGATTCAGAGTTCATCGTATCGGTAAGTTATGATTAGACGGTGAGACTATGGGACGTCCAAGACAGGTACCTGTAAGACCATGAGTGGTCACACTAGCTGTTGTATGTGCTGTGGCTATATCCAGTGATTCAGAGTTCATCGTATCGGGGAAGTAGAGATAATACGGTGAGGACTATGGGACGTCAAGGACAGGTACCTGTAAGACCATGAGTGGTCCCACACTAGTTATGATTATCTGTGGCTATATCCAGTGATTCAGAGTTCATCGTATCGGGAAGTAGAGATAATACGGTGAGACTATGGGACGTCAAGACAGGTACCTGTAAGGACCATGAGTGGTCACACTAGTGTTGTATGTGCTGTGGCTATATCCAGTAATTCAGAGTTCATCGTATCGGTAAGATATGATTAGACGGTGAGACTATGGGACGTCAAGACAGGTACCTGTAAGACCATGAGTGGTCACACTAGTATGTATATGCTGTGGCTATATCCAGTGATTCAGAGTTCATCGTATCGGGAAGTGGAGATTAGACGGTGAGACTATGGGACGTCAAGACAGGGTACCTGTAAGACCATGAGTGGTCACACTAGTTATGTATCATCTGTGGCTATATCCAGTGATTCAGAGTTCATCGTATCGGTAAGTTTTGATTAGACGGTGAGACTATGGGACGTCAAGACAGGTACCTGTAAGACCATGAGTGGTCACACTAGTGTTGTATTATCTGTGGCTATATCCAGTTGATTCAGAGTTCATCGTATCGGGAAGTAGAGATAAAACGGTGAGACTATGGGACGTCAAGACAGGTACCTGTAAGACCATGAGTGGTCACACTAATTAAGTATATGATGTGGCTATATCCAGTGATTCAGAGTTCATCGTATCGTTAAGTGCAGATAATACGGTGAGACTATGGGACGTCAAGACAGGTACCTGTAAGACCATGAGTGGTCACACACATTATTTATATGCTGTGGCTATATCCAGTGATTCAGAGTTCATCGTATCGGTAAGTTATGATTAGACGGTGAGACTATGGGACGTCAAGACAGGTACCTGTAAGACCATGAGTGGTCACACTAATTAAGTATATGCTGTGGCTATATCCAGTGATTCAGAGTTCATCGTATCGGTAAGTTATGATTATACGGTGAGACTATGGGACGTCAAGACAGGTACCTGTAAGACCATGAGTGGTCACACTAATTAAGTATATGCTGTGGCTATATCCAGTGATTCAGAGTTCATCGTATCGTTAAGTGCAGATAATACGGTGAGACTATGGGACGTCAAGACAGGTACCTGTAAGACCATGAGTGGTCACACACATTATTTATATGCTGTGGCTATATCCAGTGATTCAGAGTTCATCGTATCGGTAAGTTATGATTAGACGGTGAGACTATGGGACGTCAAGACAGGTACCTGTAAGACCATGAGTGGTCACACACATTATTTATATGCTGTGGCTATATCCAGTGATTCAGAGTTCATCGTATCGGTAAGTTATGATTATACGGTGAGACTATGGGACGTCAAGACAGGTACCTGTAAGACCATGAGTGGTCACACTAATTAAGTATATGCTGTGGCTATATCCAGTGATTCAGAGTTCATCGTATCGGTAAGTTATGATTAGACGGTGAGACTATGGGACGTCAAGACAGGTACCTGTAAGACCATGAGTGGTCACACTAATTAAGTATATGCTGTGGCTATATCCAGTGATTCAGAGTTCATCGTATCGGTAAGTTATGATTAGACGGTGAGACTATGGGACGTCAAGACAGGTACCTGTAAGACCATGAGTGGTCACACTAGTGTTGTATGTGCTGTGGCTATATCCAGTAATTCAGAGTTCATCGTATCGGTAAGTTATGATTAGACGGTGAGACTATGGGACGTCAAGACAGGTACCTGTAAGACCATGAGTGGTCACACTAGTTATGTATATGCTGTGGCTATATCCAGTGATTCAGAGTTCATCGTATCGGGAAGTAGAGATAATACGGTGAGACTATGGGACGTCAAGACAGGTACCTGTAAGACCATGAGTGGTCACACTAGTGTTGTATATGCTGTGGCTATATCCAGTGATTCAGAGTTCATCGTATCGGGAAGTAGAGATAATACGGTGAGACTATGGGACGTCAAGACAGGTACCTGTAAGACCATGAGTGGTCACACTAATTAAGTATATGCTGTGGCTATATCCAGTGATTCAGAGTTCATCGTATCGTTAAGTGTAGATAAAACGGTGAGACTATGGGACGTCAAGACAGGTACCTGTAAGACCATGAGTGGTCACACTAGTGTTGTATGTGCTGTGGCTATATCCAGTGATTCAGAGTTCATCGTATCGGTAAGTGTAGATAAAACGGTGAGACTATGGGACGTCAAGACAGGTACCTGTAAGACCATGAGTGGTCACACTAGTGTTGTATATGCTGTGGCTATATCCAGTAATTCAGAGTTCATCGTATCGGTAAGTTATGATTAGACGGTGAGACTATGGGACGTCAAGACAGGTACCTGTAAGACCATGAGTGGTCACACTAGTTATGTATATGCTGTGGCTATATCCAGTGATTCAGAGTTCATCGTATCGGGAAGTAGAGATAATACGGTGAGACTATGGGACGTCAAGACAGGTACCTGTAAGACCATGAGTGGTCACACTAGTGTTGTATGTGCTGTGGCTATATCCAGTAATTCAGAGTTCATCGTATCGGTAAGTGTAGATAAAACGGTGAGACTATGGGACGTCAAGACAGGTACCTGTAAGACCATGAGTGGTCACACACATAATGTATATGCTGTGGCTATATCCAGTGATTCAGAGTTCATCGTATCGGGAAGTAGAGATAATACGGTGAGACTATGGGACGTCAAGACAGGTACCTGTAAGACCATGAGTGGTCACACTAGTTATGTATTATCTGTGGCTATATCCAGTAATTCAGAGTTCATCGTATCGGTAAGTGTAGATAAAACGGTGAGACTATGGGACGTCAAGACAGGTACCTGTAAGACCATGAGTGGTCACACTAGTGTTGTATATGCTGTGGCTATATCCAGTAATTCAGAGTTCATCGTATCGGTAAGTTATGATTAGACGGTGAGACTATGTGACGTCAAGACAGGTACCTGTAAGACCATGAGTGGTCACACTAATTAAGTATATGCTGTGGCTATATCCAGTGATTCAGAGTTCATCGTATCGGGAAGTAGAGATAAAACGGTGAGACTATGGGACGTCAAGACAGGTACCTGTAAGACCATGAGTGGTCACACTAGTGTTGTATGTGCTGTGGCTATATCCAGTGATTCAGAGTTCATCGTATCGGTAAGTGTAGATAAAACGGTGAGACTATGGGACGTCAAGACAGGTACCTGTAAGACCATGAGTGGTCACACTAGTGTTGTATATGCTGTGGCTATATCCAGTAATTCAGAGTTCATCGTATCGGTAAGTTATGATTAGACGGTGAGACTATGGGACGTCAAGACAGGTACCTGTAAGACCATGAGTGGTCACACTAGTTATGTATTATCTGTGGCTATATCCAGTGATTCAGAGTTCATCGTATCGGGAAGTAGAGATAAAACGGTGAGACTATGGGACGTCAAGACAGGTACCTGTAAGACCATGAGTGGTCACACTAATTAAGTATGCGCTGTGGCTATATCCAGTGATTCAGAGTTCATCGTATCGGTAAGTGTAGATATAACGGTGAGACTATGGGACGTCAAGACAGGTACCTGTAAGACCATGAGTGGTCACACTAGTCATGTATATGCTGTGGCTATATCCAGTGATTCAGAGTTCATCGTATCTGGAAGTAGAGATAAAACGGTGAGACTATGGGACGTCAAGACAGGTACCTGTAAGACCATGAGTGGTCACACACATAATGTATATGCTGTGGCTATATCCAGTGATTCAGAGTTCATCGTATCTGGAAGTAGAGATAAGACGGTGAGACTATGGGACGTCAAGACAGGTACCTGTAGGACCATGAGTGGTCACACTAATTAAGTATGTGCTGTGGCTATATCCAGTGATTCAGAGTTCATCGTATCGGGAAGTAGAGATAATACGGTGAGACTATGGGACGTCAAGACAGGTACCTGTAAGACCATGAGTGGTCACACATAATGTATATGCTGTGGCTATATCCAGTGATTCAGAGTTCATCGTATCGGGAAGTAGAGATAATACGGTGAGACTATGGGACGTCAAGACAGGTACCTGTAAGACCATGAGTGGTCACACTAGTTATGTATTATCTGTGGCTATATCCAGTGATTCAGAGTTCATCGTATCGGGAAGTAGAGATAATACGGTGAGACTATGGGACGTCAAGACAGGTACCTGTAAGACCATGAGTGGTCACACACATAATGTATATGCTGTGGCTATATCCAGTAATTCAGAGTTCATCGTATCGGTAAGTTATGATTAGACGGTGAGACTATGGGACGTCAAGACAGGTACCTGTAAGACCATGAGTGTTCACACACATAATGTATATGCTGTTGCTATATCCAGTGATTCAGAGTTCATCGTATCGGGAAGTCATGATTAGACGGTGAGACTATGGGACGTCAAGACAGGTACCTGTAAGACCATGAGTGGTCACACACATAATGTATATGCTGTGGCTATATCCAGTGATTCAGAGTTCATCGTATCGGGAAGTAGAGATAATACGGTGAGACTATGGGACGTCAAGACAGGTACCTGTAAGACCATGAGTGGTCACACTAGTTATGTATTATCTGTGGCTATATCCAGTGATTCAGAGTTCATCGTATCTGGAAGTAGAGATAAGACGGTGAGACTATGGGACGTCAAGACAGGTACCTGTAGGACCATGAGTGGTCACACTAATTAAGTATGTGCTGTGGCTATATCCAGTGATTCAGAGTTCATCGTATCGGTAAGTTATGATTAGACGGT
>CAMPDV010002789.1:0-55514 GCA_946699065.1 Loxodes magnus
TCCTAATTTTTATTTGATATAAATGCAAAATTATTTTTATAAAATTTCTTGTATTTTGATAAATTATTTCTTTAATTATCGAACTTTTAAATTAAAAAATACAGTAAATAAAATTAATGAATTACTTTTACTTAAATCCAATTAAAAGAGATTTTAAATAACTTAAATTCAAAGAATAAAAATTTTATTTTTTTAAACAAATAAATACATTATTTTCACAATATTTTTATGTAATAAAAAACATATTAATATTTATAAATAATAAGAAAAGTATTTTTTAAACAAACAATTACAAATGTTTAACAAAATCTTAAATATGGAATAACAAAAAAGTTTATCTTAATTATTTATAAATCTTTTTCCAATTTTTATAAAATTTGAAAAACATATTTAAAATGTGAAATTTTTTAAATTTAAAGAAAAATAATCATCATTTTAATTTTTATTAAATTATTTTTTAATGATTAAAGAAATCTTATTAAGCAATAATTATAAAAAATAAATTATAATTTATCACTAAGATAGAAAAATACTGAAAATTCAAAAAAGCATTTAAAAAAATTAAAAAAACATAAAAATTTATAGATAAAAATGTAAGAAAATATTGAAGGATGAATATTTTAACCTGAATATTCTTTAGTTATTTTTATAAAATTTATAAGCAAAAGATATTTCATAAAATAATTTTTGCGTTTACGTAATTTTCCTGATTTAATGCCAATAATTATACATTTATGTCTCAATATTTAAATATTTAATATCTTATAGTTTATTATTATGCTTTATTATTTAAAATTTTAATTATGAATAAGAATTTTAAATTATTAATTTAAAAAAATCAAAATAATTTATTTTAATAATTAATTTTTTTTTATAATTTTTAAGTTAAAAGTGTGAATTTTCTAATATAATTGTTTATGTATATTTAAATTATTAAAATGATAGAAGAATTAAATTTAATCTTCTAGCATTTATAATATTAATGGAATTTTTAGTTAAAATATGTTTTTAAATATAAGAAATAAAGTAATTTAACTTTGTTAAATATTTATTTAAGCATAATTTTCTTATTATTAACAAATTAATTATAATTGCTTATTTAAATTTCTTTAACTGACAATGATAAAATAATTAATTTTACATAATTATAATTATAATTAGTTTAATTAAATTTTTATATATAAATTAATAATTTATACTTAACTTTAAAATATAATTAAAGTTAGTTAAGATTATTATTATAATTACTTATATCATTTAGATCTAAAACTTATACATTCATTAATTTTATAATTATTTATAATACTTTATTAATTTTATTTTATACAGTTATCTCTAAAGATATGTTTCACTATATTTACTTTTTAATTCACTAAATTATTGTTTTAATTATGGTAGTCATTAATTATCAAATGTGAACCTTTTTATTTTATAATATAGTAATCAAATGCTTATTGTTAACCAATTATTAAAAATTCATATCAAAATTATGAAAAGCTTCCTTTTTATTAATTTTCAATTGATACAAAGATAATTAATTCTAGCTAAACATATAATTATTGAATAGTTTTAGATTTTTGATATAGTATTTTTAATATTAATATCTTACTATTATAAAGTATTATTTTAATTATATTTTGTTATCATTTAGAATTTTATATTATTAAAGTCATAAAGCTAATGTTTCCTTTGTTTTACTTAGAACTTCAATTCCTTTTAGATATTTCTTCCTTTGTATTATCTATGTTTTATTAATTATAGTTAAATAAAGAGTTCTTTAAATGGCTTTATTAGGAATTTAATTAGTTTTTAGAATTTAAATTTTAATATTTATTTATAAAAATAAATGGTATAAATTAAAGCTATTTATTAATAATATTTCACTTTAATAAAAGAGTTATTGTAAGAAACTGTTTATTTATATTTAAAATAAAAAAATTTTGACATCTATTACTGCAAGAATTGCTTCCTTCAATGAGACTCTAATAAATGTTTTTAATGTTTTTTAATAATAATCTTGATCTCATCAATTTTTAATTATTCTTGTTTCAGTCTCTCTTTTATGTCTTCTTTTTTACTTTTTCCATTTCATATAAATCTAAACTTTTTGACAAGTGAAAACGATTTTTAAAAGTAAAAGGAGGTTTATAAGTTTTTGTAGGAGTTGTATTTGGAATTTCTGATCGGAAAAGGCAGAAATGCGAGGAGTAGGCAATGACAAGTGAAAACAATTTTTAGTTTAAAATATTTCATCAAGATTAAGGTTTTTTTATTGAAGTATGTTTCTTTTTTTCACGCCTTTTAATTTTTTAACTTTAGAATTTTTTCAATTACATATTCAAATTTTTTTAATCAGTTTTTTTCTTATAATATTGTCTCATATCTCTTGCAGCTTACTTTCAACATATTTTTTTAGCCCTTTATTTTTTTATTGGCTTTGTTTTCTGATTAGTTTTTTCAGAAATTTTTCCGATTTTAAAACTTTTAAGACATGTAGCTTTTTTGATTTTAAATTTTTTTCTCTTTGTGTTTTTAAGCGCTAATGAGTAAATACTTCTTTTCTTTAAAGTATTTAATTTATTTATTTGAGTACTAACTTTTTTTTTATTTTAAATCGATTTCTCTCTTCCTTCGTGACTACTGAAATAACTTTTATTTAAATACATTTTAGGGTTTGACTTCTATTTCTTCTTCATTTTTTTTTATCTTTCTCTGTTCATTTAATGTTTATCTTTTTTATTAAATCCTTTATCGCAGAAACTTTTTTCTCTTTATTTTCTCAGTTGCCTTTTTTTCCTCCTTATTCTTATATTATTTTTCTTTTTCTTTTGTACTTATTTGATCATAGAATTTTTTTCAGTTTCTTCACTCAGATTTCTTTCGAATCACGAAAGTATCATTTCTTCACTTTTTTTTTGTTTTATCTTCTTTTTCTTTTACTTATTTTTTTATAGAATGTTACTTTCTGCGCTTGTCTAGATTCTTTTTAGTTTTTCCAGTCTATTTTTTTGATCTATTTTTTTAGCTAGTTATTTTTTTCGGAATTTTTTATTATGTTTTTTAATTTTTTTTCATGATGGTCTTAGTTCTCTTTCTCAAGTCATAAGATCAATTTTATTCCTTCCGCTAGGCTGAGTTTTACCATTCGCTTCTCATTATCTTTTCTCAGTTTCCTAACCTCTGCTTGGTGGTTTATCACTATTTAATCAGCCACCCCAAGCTCATCTGGCTAGAATTTTTAATTTCGGACACACATATGCCCGATAGATCCAAAGATGTAAATTAGTAATTCATCCGATTCAATATCGTTATTCTATAAGTTGCCGCTATTTATAAAGAAACATTAGTACTGGACATTCTCACTATCTCCAATAGATTTTATTACACACTTGAATTATTATTTGCGGAATTTGAATTATAAATCTCTCCCACAAACTATAGTATCTCCAGATTGTCCACTATCAAAAATTTGTTTATATTGTGAACCTCTATTGCTTATGCCTTAGCGGATGAAACTAAATCTATAATATTTTTTGCCACATAGTAATCTCTTATCGATGCATGAATAAACTCAAACCTCTTTTTATTATTCTATTCCTTTGTCTATATCAAACACCCTATATGGTTTTAATCGTCCGTAAACTACTCTATCCACTTTTGATTCACTTCATCAAAGCTTGATATCTCCACCGAACCCTGTAACATCTCCCATGCCGCATTCACTTAGATAGTTTCAAACAACTTTATTTACTAGTTGAGCACCTTACTTTTTAAACTCTGATTTTACAATTTTTCTTAGGTTCTTTTGTTTCACTAAACTATGAAAATCTCATATATTCTAGACTTTTAAACTACTTAACCACTTTTTAAATAATCTAATATCTCTTCCTCACTCAAACAAATATATAGCAGAAAGGGATTACTGATAATTTCTTTCAGACCAGGTATTCTCTATATTAATGCCATCATCTCTTATATTTAAGATGCTTCCACTTGACTTGCACTTTATTATTACTGGTTCTTCTTAACTAGGACTTTTTCTATATATTTTTCTATCTAAACGATATCGAATGGCTTTATATACAGTTCCTATAACTCTTATAATTAGACTCTTTCGCTACTGTATGGTGAAAAATAATGTTGGTAATTTTTTCTTTTAATGCATAATTTACTATACATGTTATTATATATTTTGCCTGAGGATACTTTTGCTTTAATTTATTACTACTGATAATAGTCTTGCATTCTCCCAACTCATCATACGCGTCAAATAAGAACAGAATCTTTCTAAATTTCAATGTCTCATTTCTTTCTATTTAATAATTATCTAAAGCAGATTCTATTAATTTGTCTTCGAATGCTTTTATAATTGGGAGATACACATATATGGATAAGTATTCATGTTTCTAGTCTAGATATTTTAAGGCTAAAATCTTCAGGAGCAAGGACTTTCCAGAACCGGAATCTCCCAGAAGTAATAATCCTGTCTTAGTATCGTTTTCTAAAAATTTCAAAATTTCAAGGTCAAGATCATCCTCAGCTTATGAATTAGGATTAGGAGCGCAAAGTAAGCTTACGTAATATTCTTGCTTCTCCGAAACCTCTTCTTTTAAAGTCCTTATCATATTTTAATATATACTACTGATAATGCCCTTAAGTGCCAACCAATTCTCTTCTATTGTTTAAGTAAATAAAACAAAATTTTCTGGATCTATTAATAATTCTAGAATTATCTAACGCTCTTTTACATTCTTGCTTAAGTTCTCTTTTTTTAACTTAAATATTATTTCCTTATAAGTGCAAGCTATTTGGTTCTTTTCTAAAGTCAATTCCAAAAATGTCTTCATTGCATAGTACCTTATCTACCAATCCTTGTCGTCACATAGTTTTTCTAAAAGCTTACATGAGTCTTCTACCAATTCTGCACTAGCTTACGGGTTTTTTATCATGTGTTTTAGAAGATAGCATGCTCTAAATCTTAAGTCTATTTTTTCTTTCAAAACAATATCTCAAAATTGGTAAACATTTTATTTTGAGTATTGTCTCACTAAATCACATGCAAGAGCATCTAAGACTCGTAATCTAATAATCTTTTATAGTTGAGCTTCTAATTTACCCAACCTTTTCTGCATAATAAAAACTCCTTTATAATAGAGATCGCTTCTGACCCTATAACTCCAACTCCAAACGTCAAGGCAATTATTCATTAAGCAACTTTTAAAATCTTACATAGAATTCCAAAATATTCGGTTTCTTTACTATCTGGAATATTCTCCAGAATCATCAAACTAAATCTTAAGTAAAAATCTAGTTCTGGACCTCCAATCCTATTTTTATTTTTATTTACTAACTTTAAGCTATCATTTATTTTTAAAATGAGCTATTCTTTTGTTTTTTTATTTATAAAGGAGTTTTACTCGTTCTTCTAAAGCAACATAGCCAATAACTCAGGAAGATTTCGTACAAGCTACTCTTTCAAAAGCAAAGACCATTATTCATCATACTTATGGGAAATAATTTCAATGAATTGATTTATAAGAACTAATGGATCATTGATGTTGGCAAACTTATTCTTTTGAATTGTTTGAATTCCTTGTAGAACTTTATCCATCTTTTATTCATTCAAACCTTCTTTTAAGAGCTACAATCCTTCTTGATAAATCTTTTGTTCCTTATTACCAAAAACTTGTTCATCTTATGAATCTAGGAAAGTTTAACTCTCTTTATGATTCTTGTATTCATATTCATTCATTTAATTATTTGTAGTTTAGCGTTCATCCCTTTCTAGTGTCTTTTGATTGTTATTAATAGTTTTCATAAAGAAAGGAGAACCAAATCGGATTAAAAGAACATGTGACTTTAAGAATTCATTTGTCTAGTTTTATTACTGAAAGCCTTGATAGTTTCTCAGAACTTAACTGAAAAGATAGTAATTCGAATTGCAAATTCCAGTAAACATTTTATTATCTTAAAGACTAAATTCTCTTAAATACCTTAAATTATATAAAACATTAAATAAAATCAATTAATATTAGCTTTATCATCTATAACTGTAAAAGCTAATTGTCTAAATAATTAATAGTTAAATCATTTTATATTCTAACTCTATAAACCTAAAACTAATTAAAGTCAGCTAGTTTTAAATTAAGTATATTAAATAGATTTAATTCTTAAATATAGTAAAAAGAAAAAGAATCTAATGAATCACAATTAAAAAGCTAATAAATAGATAAGTAGCAAAGTATCAAATTGAAAAACAGCTAATTTATACATGGTAGCATTAAATTTATTAATTTAATAGGTTTTGCTGATAGCATCCTATTTGATATCCAAATAAACTTATAAAATAAACAGAAATTTACTTATTTTTTACATAGCTTAAAATAAATCTAATAATTAAGTCTAAAAGCTTTTATTTTCTATTTAACTGAGAGTATTTTAAGTTTCTAACTGAAAAATATAATTAAGATACTAATTGTAATACTAATTGAAGAGATTCTACATAATTAAAAATAAATTATTAGTTTCAAAACAAATTCTTCCCTAAAAAAGAAAATCTGAATAAGACAGTCTTTTATTAAACTCAAAAAATAGATTTAAACTAAAAAAGTTTTTTATTAGTTAAATAAGGAAAATGATTACTATTTAATATATTATTTTCACTAAAATTTCTTAATAATAAAAATTAAATAAATAAGCAAAAGAAGGTTATTATTGTAATAAAATAAGGTTTAAAGGTTTTAATAATAGTAGAATCATATATCTAATATAATAAAATATAATAATTTCTATAATTAAGGTAATAATAATTAAGATTATATATATTATATTTAATAAAAAGTAAAGCATAAGATAAAAGAAAAACTTATTTTAACTAGTTAACTTTATTTAAATTATATTAGATGTATTATCTAATTTCTACTATTCAGATACTCACTAAATTTAGCAATTATAATAAAATGTCTTAATGAACTAAAGAAAAATTAAGTTTCTAATTATTTTAATAAATCTATTTGAAACTAAAATTAAGACAAGCTCTAATAACTATAAAGAGACTAGTTTATATAATAAGAATAAAATAAAGCTAAAAAATTATTAATCAAAAATGTTATAATTTATCTTAATTAATTATAAGCCTTTAGCTTTAACTTAGTTACATGTCTTTAGGATTTTAAGACTAAGAATTATCTTTATTTATAAGGTATTTTAGTAGATAAAATTAAGGCTAATTTTTAATAATGCTAGATGTTGCTGTTTGAAAATAAAATTGAAGCTAGTTAAAATTATTAAAGATAAGCTAGCATGACTAATATGATTAAAAACTAGATGATAATCTTAAATCATAAAATCTAATAAAATGAGGAATTCATTAAATAGAACAAAATAAATTATACCTAGAAAATTCAAGCAAAGTTATAAATATTTAAGTTAAAGCTGAAATTCCAGAATGCAATTCTGAAGAAGATTCCTTCAAGGGCTGAGAAGTTATATGAAGAAACTAATTAATAATTAAATTTTAGGAAAGATAAATAGCATAGAATTAAAAGATTACATGAGAGGGACAACAATAACGAAAATAATAATTTAGAGATATTAAGTTGCTACAAAATTAAAAGAATGCATAAATCTATTTAAAAAGTTATTCTGTGTAATTTTTCTGCTAGATATCAGTGCTAAAAGAAGAAAGAAATTTAAAACATGCTTAATATTAAGCATGACTATGATCAGAAAACTAGATAAAAAGGCTGAAAAATCTCAAAATCAAATGATACAAGTTTAAAATGAGTAGAATTAGCATTCATTATATTGCTGTAGAAATTCGCAGGAAATATATTAGCGCAGGAATTAGCTCTATTTGCGTCTCCCAAAGAAGTTATGATAATTTCGGATGCGGTTCTTTGGTTTATTTAAGCTTTTAACGTTTTTTCAAACCTAAATTTTAATTTTATTTTTGCCTTTATTTATTCAAAAAAGCTGATTACGCATTTCTTTATTTCTTAGTGTTTCCCATTCTAATTTGTGCATTTTCATAGCTCTTCTATTTCTTAAAATTATAAGTTTGCTTAAAAAACTCCAACAGCTGAGAAATATAATATCTTAGAATAGCTCTTAAGATATTAATATTTGTTGGTCAATGTAGACTAACTTATATAAATAGGTTATTATCTTCTATTATCTTCCAGTACCTATAGGTATTTATTTTCTTACTTAAAATTTTGAAAATTCAGTTTTCTCTGATTTATTATAAACTTTAATCTCTTTATTAAAACTTTCCTAAATTGATGGATTCTTAAATCTTACTACCTTAGTAATTAAGATTCTTATAGGTTTATGCTTCTAATTTTTCTAAATTAATAAATATTTACTCTTTTATTTGAAGAATCGTGCTATATAGATTGTCTTTTGTCTTGTTTACACTTTTTATATTGTTCCATCTTTCATGAATTTGATTCTTCATTTTAGCTATAATAGGATATTTCTATAGGAATGTTTAGTTTTATATGTAAATATTCAGGCTACATTTTTTTGGAAAATAAAGTGTTAAAATATCTATTTTCTGCTTACTTGAAAAGCTTAAACCACCCCATTAAATTTGTAATAAATGAAGATTTCACTGTAATAAAGGTTACTTATGAACTGTTTTCCTAAGCTCTATTTTAATAAATAGACACTTACATTTGTTTAATTTTTAAATTAAATTAATTAAAAAAGGAAAAGCTGAACATTAACTTATTAAAGCAAATAATTATCTTCTTAATAAAACTTACTAAACAATTCCATAGTTGTAGAGATTAAATCTTATTATAGGAGAGCTATAGAATCAGTTAAGTCTTCTATTTTTTTGATACTATATTCACAAGTTGTGACAGTTAGTATATAAGATTGAAAAAAGAGATTTAATTCTTAATAGAATAATATAAACATTAAAAGTAACAAGTCAAGATTAAGATAACAACACTTTAATATCCTTAATATATACATTTATAACCTAATTCAAATGCAACTTAAAGGTGTGATATTCAAGCTCCACTTAAAATTTTATATCCTATCTGCTGAGACATCGACCCTTAAAAAATGTTCTGGACTTAATTTAAAGAAATAATTTTTAAACAGCAATGAAGATTCCAGAAAAGATGCTTAAAAATATCGAAGTTAAATGAAGAGATAATCTGAAAGTTTTAAATTAAATTCAAGGATTTTCTAGAAGTGAAACCTCAATAAGGCGGAACATCAAGAACTAAAAAATTAAAAATAACTAAGAGGCAGTAGAGGTGGAAAAAGGAATAGTTTAAGATCATAATATAGATAGGAATAATGTCTTAAGCTTACAAGTTAAATTTGATTTATCTAATAATTTTTAACTTATTGAATTATTTAGAATAAGATCATTAGCTTGCTTGATTATCTTTCAAACATTATTTAAATTTTAATCTTCTAGTTATAAGCATTAAACCAAAATAATAGAATCATATTATATAAATAAGAGGGTTATTAAAATAATAATAATGAGACTAAAGTTTAGATAAAGAGATTTAGTACTATTTAAAGAATAAGGAAAATAATAATTAGTAGATTATTAAACTAAAAGTATTTCTATTAATTAATATATTAATATATCTTTAATATACATCTTAATTAAATTAAACAAAACTTACTTCTTCACTTTAATTCAACAATAGAACATTTAACTGGGACCAATCAAACTTCCAATGCCTTAGAAATTTTAATTCAAACTTTATCTGCGTCTAAAATAACTGAGAAACTATTCCAAAACTAGAATTGGAGACTTAGCTTATTAAATAAGAATGATTATGATAATTTACAAATAAGAAAGTTTAAGTCATAATCTAAAAGAAATTAACAGATATTACTAAATTAAAATCTTAAGATTTTAAGGATTTACTGAAGCTATTAGAAACTATTTTTATTTGAAAGAGAAAAACATTTAATTGGGCAGAATAAGTATAAAGCACTTTAAAATATTCGTTGAAAGTAAAATCAAGAAATATAAAATAAAAAAGAAGAAAGAAGAAAGTATTATAATCAGATTAAATTTCATTTAGGGACTCAGAAAAATATTCAAAAAAAGAAAGGAATGCCTCATTAAATAACAAAATTGACTAAAAATAGATATAGAAAAATAATTTAAGACCATAAAAATGAGCTACAGCTTTCAATTCTATAAATGGAAAGAGGAAAATGGAATTTAAAGAAAGATATTTAATGTAATAAAAAATAGGAAATAAGACATAGATAAAGATAACTAAAATGAAATCAATCTAGAAAGCCAATTTTAATTTTCGCTAGTCAAATTTTGTTAGCATGAACTGATAGAAAGTGATGAGGGATTTTTAGCAACTGTTTCACAAAATTATTTAAGATATCTTAAGTTTAAATTAGGATTATAAAACTTAGCTTTGAATATTTGCAAAAAGCTTAAGAAATGTAAAAACGATTAAAGCTAGAATATAAATATTTAACTAACTATATTTAAGTTATTGTTCTTTACAATCTTTAAAATATAAACTTTATAAATAATAGATAAAAGAAGCACTAACTAATCTATAACTACTAAATACATTTAATAATTGGAAATGTCTCTAGCTAAAATAAAAAAGTATTATAATTAAATAAAGGAAATTAATAATAAAATGAAAGTTAAAAATAATAGCATTAGTAAGCTTATATATGTAAATTAACTAAGGCTAAATAACTAATACTAAGAAGCTTAGTATTTAAAAATGAAGTAATAAATTAAATATTCCTTTCTTAAGTTAATCTTAATAAATAGATATCTTATATTACTATTATTACTATTGATTTTAATAGTATATTATTTATTTTTACTTATTAAACCACATTTCCATTAAAATAATTGAATGAACTACATTAGCTGATAACTGTCTTAAAATATTAGAAAAATACTAAAGATTTTAAAATAAAATATATGAAATACTGTGCTTGATACACAGTTAGAATAATTAAATAAAAATAATTATAGATATAATCACTAATATAACTAACTATTATAAATTTATTAATTATAGTATTTAAATAGTGTCTTAATTTTGGATGTAAGATTGATTAATAGATATACAAGTTAAGCCTTAATTATTTATGTGGTTGGGTCTTAAGAAAGAACTTAAATAAAAATAAGAAATACTTATAAATTTAGAATAAAAAACACAAAAATAAAACTTAAAATGTTAAAACTAGATTGGTGATTATTATTTCTATAGAGCTAAGATCTTCCTCTAACTTTAAGAATCTTTTTTATTTAAATATATTGATATATTTAAATAACTTTAATTATCTCTTAACTTTAATATTACCCTATTAATTTGCTTTAGATGTAATCTAGCTTAATAACTTTTTTAATTCTAGTTAATTTGAAAATTTGAAAATCAAATAAAATGGATAATATTCAAATTACAACATAGAAACACTAATCCTCAGCAAAAAGTAAAGATTTGCCAATATTTAGCAAATAAAGAAGAGATGAAAGATTGATCTTTCTATTTAAAATAACTAAATTGATAGAAGATTCTTATTCTATAGTCCATCTGATACTTTTACTATTAAAAATACTATGAAAGTTTAATCTAAGTAAAATGAGCTAAACCTAAAATAGAATTAGGAGATTGAGGAAAAACTTTAGTCTATTTTCTTCTGATTGATCAAGATGAATTACATTTTATCTCCGGGAAAAGAATCTCCTTAAAAGCATAATTTTATAGTATTAAAGATTAGGAAAGCAAATAGATTGGAACTATCTTTCGATCCAAAAATACTTAAAGGCAAAAGGTGATAAGGCCTGAAAATTTTAATAAGAGTAGAATTAGTTTAATGACTTTAAGATGAGTTAATTTAAGCAAATATTGGAATATGCCTAAAATTTTATCAAATCTGATGACTTTTTATAAGAGTTTGAATTTTACACAGCAATTAAAATTCTGAAAATCACTAAGACTTCCTGCTGATACTAAATTAAACTGAATCTCATTAAGTTCATAAAAAAGTAGAGTTTATGCATATCTTATAGCAAATAAAGAATACTGTAAGTATTATTTATTTAGATGCTAGAAAAATATCTATTTATTCTAGAACTTGCCAAGCTTTTTGATCTTAAAAGTTCAAGAGGCTTAGTTCTATAACAAGCTGAAAAATTAGCAGCTAGAAAATCTAAAAACCAATTAAGAGCTTTAAAGTAAATTCTAAGAGATAATTTATAGCTTAGCAGCAAAATTTAAATAAATTTAAAGAGACATTAGAAAAGCAACTCTTTCTTTTTAACAAGCTAGACTTCAAGTGCTCTTAATTCCTCACAAGTAATTTTGAATTTTTTAAGTTAATTTATAAAGTACAGATCTAATTAATAAAGTAGAGAAAACTTAGTAAAGATAGAGATATTAAAGCTTGACAGGAAAAATTATAAGTGTAAGTGAAACTTGTAAGTTTCTTTGTAAATTCTAGAGAATTAAGAAAAGCAGATTCTCGGGTCTGAGTGTTGGGGAGAGAGTTGATAGGTTGAAATAGTTAGCATGATTACTTTAGAAAATTTTGCCGACTGAAAATAGTCACTAACTAAATATGAAGAAGAAAACCCTATTGATTCTTTAATAAACTTAAGAAACATCTGGATTATTAATTTAGCATAAAAAAGAAATTTACCTTGAATAAATATGGAATAGTCAGTAGCTTTAAATAAGCATTAAAAGATTAAAGCAAACTAAATTAGAATTTTTAACATTCAAGCTTAAACTTACGTTGAGATTATATACGTTAGTTCTAAGAAGTTTGATTGCTGATCCTTGAGAAATAAAATAAATATTGCTGACAATAACTAGCAAGACTCTAAATAATTGAATCGGGTTTGGGAGTTTATCTATTAAAAGATATCGGAAGCTTACTTAAAAAAGACATAAATAACTAAAAAATGTAACTTAGAGAAAAGTGTATGGCTTCAGCTTTATATTACTAGAAAAATAGAAAAAAGTACTCAGTTTACTATAAGAATATTCTGGCAAGGTGGAAACATTTCAATTAGTAAAAAATTAGAAAAGGCTGAAGAAAAAATTGACTAAACAAAAAATTTAGAAACAATTGCTTCAGCGATTTTTAATGGCTACGACTAAAATAGAAACTTATCTACTAGGAGTCGAAGATAATTAGCCACTAACTCCATAAAATACTTGGAGGCCTCAAGAAGATTAGCTTCAGTAAATTCAGCCAAAAAAAAGTAAAAAATAAATCATACGAAATAAAAAGAGCATATTATTCCTAGTGTCTAAATACATATGAATAACGCAGGGATACTTTTGAAAAAGCTTAAAAATAAATTAACGAGATATAGTCACTTAATTAGATAGATCTGAAAAAATATCTTGCTTTAATTTAAGCCATAGCTTAAATTAGATAAAGGACTGAAAACTATAAAAGTAAGTTTATCATTTTGATTGAATTACGCAAAATCTTTAAAAGATTTAATAATCATGCATAAATTCTTAAATAATTTTTTAAAGTTGTTCGAAAACATCTTTTAGCTTTAAAACTTTAGGACTAATTCCTTTAGATAGCAAAACAAGAATATCAAATGATGATAATAAATTATTGTCTATTTATTAATGATTAATGAAAAGCTCTATCTATTCTTACTAAGCAAGGTAAAACATGAATAGATAGTTTTAAAATAATAGATTTATTGAAGTATAATTAAATTAGAGTATTGAGAACTTGGCTATATAATGTTTTGGTTGATATTATGGTTATTAAGGATGATTTGGTAAAATGATAGATTTAAGTTAGTTGTATTAATGATTTAATAAGTTATAGTAATAATATTGACTTAAGCACTTCTAACTATGACTAAGATTGGTTATTAAATAATAGGATTAATTTGAATTATGAATATATTAGTTTTACAAGCATTTTACTTACTGTTTTAACTAAAGTTATATAACTGTTAGATTTCTTTGATATTAGTAGGTATTTTAAATAATCTAGCAGTCTAATATTAAACATATAATTAGTATAATTGTAAGATTAATTAACTTAAGATATTATAAAGCTACTTATTAATATTCCTACTAATCAATATTACTAACTACTCTAATACTCTAGTCATCCTTTAAAATCAAATCTATTATCTACCTATTACCAAATTGTTTTAACACTTTAACCAAAAAAATCTAATCTTGGAACTAAAATTAATTAGCTATAATGAAAAAGCAAGACTGACTTACAAATAATTATTATAAATTATTAACCTGGAATGCAATCTTCTTTATGCTTAAAATATAAGCTATAAAGGTACAAGAAATTTAGAAATAAAAAATAATTCTTTGAAGCAAAATTATTTGAAATATATGAAGAGTAGATATAATGAGAGGGTTATTCTTTTGTAATAAATAAAAATTTATTAAAACTAAACATAAAATTAAGGAATAAGCAAGTCTATTAAGATAAGCTTATATTTAAGTTTGATTTACTTAGCCTATATTTATGTTAATAAATTACAATATCTATCAATTATAATATTTACATAATATTATCATATCTTCTTAAAATTATAACCTCTTTATACTCATCTAATATTTATATATTTATAACATCCAAATAAATAGTCAAATTAATCTTAAAGTCTACAACTCTTTTATTTAAAAAAGGCGGGAGATTTAATTAAAGATAGCATTCAAACAATAGAGTGTCTTTCTATTTATTAAAGATAATTAATAATTAGATACTTCTTAATTATATTAGCTTTTAACTATTTCCTCTTCATCTTTTTATTTAAATACATACTAACTTAAATACCATCTTATCAGACTAATCATCTAAAAAATCTAATTAAAATTAGAATGGGTTAATTAGAGCAGCTTCAAAATTAGACTCACTTTTCATTAAAGGTTGTTAAATCTGTAAAATTAATTGGCTAAAGCGGATAAAAGGAACCGATAAAAGCTGCAATCACAAGAAAATTCGATTCTTTACTTAAAAAATTTTTCTTGTAATAAAATAGGAAACCTAAAGCAAGAATAAATGATGAAGTTTTAAAGACTATGATATGCGGATCTGAGAGAAAGAGGTATATTATGAGATGTAAGTACTTAAAGACAAGGCTCAAACTTAGAAAGGAAAAATTATCTGATTTTTACAGCCATTTTATCTTAATTATTTTAAAAGAGAAATAAAATCAATGCGCAAGATGTGTTGCTCAATTAAGCTATATAATATATTAATAAACTCTATATCTAATTTAAATAAAGCTTTCAAAAAGCCATAAAATATTAAAGCTATGTAAATAAATAACTTAAGCTTAATATAATCCTACCTAAATTAGTTCCTATCATCGTGATTTAATAGTTTTTAAATTTAAAATAATATTATTAACTAAACTAAGCTTTTTTAACTATTTTTCCTTCCTTTTATATCTACTTTAACACTTAAGTGTCAAATTTCTGATTTTTTTTTTATTAAAAAGATTCTTTCTGTTAGATGTAAAATTCTTAGACAATTTTAAGGAATAGATTCTTAAATCTATTTTTATCCCAATTCTCTATTTATTCAATCTGATTATTCATTAAAATGAAGTACCAATGATTTACTTTAATATGTTAGTATGTTTAGTGAAAAGATTTAAAGTGAATAATAAAGAATAGGGATTAGAGAGTTATATATAGGTGTGATACAGATGATAAGTGTATGCTAACCTTTTAGTAATAGTTAAAAGGTATGAAAATGGATATTGAGTTGTGTAAAAGCAAATTACTATATTACTTTAAAACATTCTTTATCATACTAACATTTTCATATCATTTTTGCCCTTTAACTTAAGCTCATCTAATTATCTAATAATTATTCTAATAAAAGTGGAAATAAACTAATTTTTGGCTGTAATGGTTGCCTAATAAAAGAAAGTTTAAAATAATATAGTAACTTAAGTTTTAGTTAATAGATATATAGAGATAATTAATTACTTTTTATTAATTCTATTATATAGCATTATAATTCTAAACATCATTACTTATACTCATTACTTTCATTATTTATCAACTTACCATTTTATCTATTATTACTATCATCTACTAAGATATTTTCCTTCTATCTCATTCAGCTTCTAAGTTTCTATATATTAAACTCTAAGTTATTCTAAAGTAAATAAAAACTAATTTAATCTACCTAATAAGCACTAATTCTTATAGCTTATGAACTAGTACATTATTAAATTTAATATATCTACTACCAATCATCTACAATCCTACTTCTTTCAATCTATTTATCATTTCTGTATTATCAACGTTTTAACTATACCCTTTAATAATAAATTTATTAATTATCATATTTAAGCTTTCAATCAGCATTCTCTTATATTAATTTAATATAAATCTAATTATTTTTAAGCATTGTTATAAAGATGCTATAAACATTCTTATTAATCATTCTTATTTTCTCTTACACTTTAAAATTCCTTTCTCTTTAATTTACATTACCTAAGTTAGTCAAATACTCCTTTTACTTTATATTAACTCTAGTTTTAAAATGTAAGAGACTCTTTCTAAAATTATCAAATTAGGAGTTAATATTTGTAATTATATCCTATTAACCATTGAGACTATAACTCACTTCCTAGCAGCATTCGAGAAATTTTCTTAGAGAATAATTAGATTAAACTCTGCTCTACTAAGATTCCTTAAAATCTTGAGGTGCTTTAACTCAGAATAACAAGTTAACTTTTATTCTTCTAATAAGTTTAATTTTAGACTCACTTATTAGGCTGTAAATGAACTTAATCTGATTTATTTATTTAGACAAAGCCCATTAATTTTGAAAGTTTTAAGAGCCATATCTCGGCTATAATTTAAAGTGATAACTAGATAGATCAGCTCAAAAACTTTAGTCAGAGGAAGTTATTTAATGAATTGCAATTGTTTAAGTAGTAAAGAGAGCATACCCTAATTATTACCAAGACTAGATAGTTTAGAGATTTGAATATAAATTGGAATTAACTGTCTTAGCTTAAACTGCCTAAGGCTTTAAGTTTTAAAATTTTGATCAAACAATGCGAGCCATCTGGAGTTTTAGTAAAAGGCTATAGATCTTACTGTCCAATCTGAGAAGGAGAACTGCTTGAAGAAGATGAACTGAATAGGAAATATCACAAACCTATTAAGTAAAAATTTAATAGAAGATTAATATAATAGATAGATAATACCTGTTCATTATTTTAGTAGAAGCAAAGGTAAAACTATCGCATATCTGAATATATGAGATAGATATCTAATAATGCTATTTTCTAACTTTGCAGAATCTCAACTTAAATCAAAATCACATCTAAGATTTCCCATTATCAACTCCAAGAAGCTGATAAAACTGATAGTTAGACAAAACTAAATCTTAAAGTTGTCAGAAATTGAATTTTCCTTAAACTAATTAAAAATTCTGAAAAATCTGGATAGTTATACTTAGTTGTAGTGCTTAAAGTTTCATATTATAAAAGTGAATCTTAAGAGAAAATGCCCATTAAGATGTAAAGTTTGACTTTCCTTGAAAAGATATACTTACGATAAAATCACTTTGATCGTAAGTATTACCAATTTTAAAGTAGACGCTAAAGCTCTTAAAACAGAAAGTCAGTTAAGAGACAGTAAAATTAGAAAAGTATGAGTAACAGAATAAAAATTAGAGCTTTAATAAATCTAGTTTAAGAACAAGTTAGAGTAACTAAATTATAATATAGTATGAAAGGATTAAAACCTTAGATTAGGATTAAGTAGATGAAAAGAAAACAAGAACTTAAATTTATGGCTGGAAATCTTGCTGATCTACTAAGTGAGAAAATTAAAATAGCAAGCTATTAAGAAAATTCTTAGTAAAAGTTAAATAACTTAAAGTATGCTAATTAGTAGCTTTCAAAAGGCTAATATCACTTATAGCCGAAAATTAGACTAATTCCAAGAGATGGGTAAGATTCTTTTAAATCCTTTCAGAAAGCTAAGATCCGTTTCACCTATGGAGATCTTCATTTCATCCATACTTCTTAAGAAATTAAAAAGACTAAGGATTTTTAAAGCTTCATGGTTATCAAAATTTAACACTATCATAACTGAAAGCACAACTGAATAGACTTAAGATTGGAATGAAATAGTAGCTCTAAAATATAAAGAAGAACTCAATGAAATAAAGCTAAATTCCATTAGATATTTGTTTAAAAGCATCAAAGAGACATATACAGAAAAATCTAAGTCTTATTCTCAACAAGCAAGTTAGAATACTATTGGCATGTAATGTGATGCAGCTTGATCATCAAAGATATAAACTGAAGATTTACAACTTAAGTTTATCACTAGGAAGATTTTCTAACATTTTTTCAACAGAGCAATTTAAGAATAAATAAGGTTTAACCAATCTTGAAAGATAAAATTAAACTAATGAGTAGATATAGAAAAAGTTAGCGGGGTAAAGCAGCTAGATATAGACAAATTATGCTCTGATATCCCGGAAGAACTAAGTAAAAGAAAATGTTTAAAATTTACGAGTTTCAAAATAATTAAACTAAAAAGAGTAATAATAGAGAAGTAGTCAACATTTGTAATTAGAAGCATTATGAGGATAAGACAGAAAATTTTAAATTTTTCTTTACTATCTCCAGATCTACTTGGAGATATTAATTAAAGTAAGCAATAAATTTAGAAAAAAATAATGATAATCAAAATATAATCGACAGGTTGAATAGTAAAAGGAGCTATGATAAAAAATAATAAAATTTAAATAATCAAAAAGTTATGTTGTTTCACGAGTTTTTCAGTAATAAGCTCTCAGATTCAGTTAAATTTAGAAAGCCATTTAAATTCTTATTTACAAAACAGATATACTAGTATAAAAAACTCCTTAAGTTTGATAAAGCCTATAACTATATTAGAGCGAAAAGGGATTAAATTTATGCTATATGATTAAATAATTCAGAAAAAATCAGTCTATTCTATTAACTTAAGCTAAACATCCAAGAAGTTAGGGATATATAGAAATTTAACAAATGCTAAGATAAAAGAAATGGTAATAAGAAAGAAGTAAAGAAGCATACTTTGGCTTAAGGATACAATATCAATAAGAATGACTTGTATGAAAAGTTCCTCGTCTACCTTGTTCAAATAGAACCGTAAAAAAAAGCTAAAAAGTAATAGTATATGACTTTAAAAGAAACTTCAGTATCTAGAAAAAATATCAAAGTATATTGGTTGAATTAAAAAAGTAAGGATTTATGCATAAAATACTAAGAAAATCAAAAAATTATCAAAGTAAAATAATAAATAGCTGTTTATTAAAGAAAGAAAATCGAGATATCTACTAAGGAAAAAAGGAAATAAAAGGAAAAAGAGCTTTCTAGATTGTAGAGATATATGTAGTAGAGTTTAAATTCACAGATCATTAGATTATTGATTTAGCACTTCAAGATGTTCTAAACTGTTTGAAATAAAAATAGATTGATGAGTACTAAAAGCTAATTTGTTTAGATAAAAAGAGCCTAAAAAGTTTTTAAATTCAGAGAAGGTCTTGAATAAAGATGCTAGTTGTTAATTAAAAAAATGAAGTGATAGTCATCAAACACGATCAAATAGTAGATTTACTCGTCTAATTAAAAGAACTAAAGTAGACATATTTTCTGAATCAAAATATGTTTATATTACAAGGTAAATTTCTGCCTTTATAGATTTAGAAGTGAAGCAATATAATTTAAACTATCGATAAATCACAAATAAAGACTTTATACATATTCTCTTTCAATAATTAAGCTGTTAAAGCTTGCTGAGAATTAAGCATAATTTGGTATGCATGTTAAATTTTTTATATGTAGGATTAAGAAATTATAAGCACTTTGATTTCTTTATCAACGATATCACCAAGAAAGTTTTAAATATGAGTAATTTAATATTTTATTGTATAGGTAAAATAGCAAAGAATTGAATGATACTCAGTCTTTAAAGTATTTAATTATAAAATAAAGCTTAGCAGGGTAAAAAAAGCTTACACCTATAAATTATATGAACTGATTAACATAAACGCTAACTGAATTTTGCTTCTGTTTACGAAAATTTCAGAATATTTGAGCAAATAATAAACTCTTAATATGGATTCAACGTTTCACAGAAGCCCCTTATTCTACAATAGCTTAAAGCAAATTAAAGAACCAAGTATAGCAGAAAGACATAAACCTAAACTAATTTTCTTTGGCAAAGGAATAGTAAATTCTTTCATTGAAGTATTTAATAGAAATCTTGTCTGGAAACATGAGAAAATGAACTAGTAAGCTTCAATAATTGTAAAGAGCAAGAAATATATAAACTTCATTGAGAAAAACTTTCTTCCAGGCTGCTAAATCTATTTTCTTTCCAAAAAAGAGAGTTAACTCAGTTTTCTATTCTTAAATCTGATTAGCATGGCAAGCTCTAAACAAATGGACATTCTTCTTATATATCAGCTTAAGCACTTTCTATAATACTCTTCTTTTTAATGGGTTTAAAATAATTAAATTATCTTCATATGTTTACAATTTACTTGTCAAATAAGGTTCTGACTTGTCCTCAGTCGCTTTCTTAGGATAAAGATAAATTAAAAGGAAAAAATTTTAATTTTTATGGGATTGCCAGTTACTCAAGTAAAGGTTAATCAAGATCAACAACCTTGAAGTGAAAATGTTTTTAAGTTCTAGAGTAGTGCATAGGCCTTTTTACTAAAGTCAAGCATTCTCTTAGTTTATTGAACTAGAATTATGAGACAATTAGTAGTGCTTGAATAACTTGTATTTTTTGAGTATCAATTAATGATTAAATTTCTTCTTTTTAATTACTTAATATTAATACAGCTTTATCATAGTTAAGACACCCTAGGTTTAAGTATAGATACTAGCTATCTAATTACTATTGAATATTAAAATAGGAAGTAATAAAAATTGCTGATTATTAGTATCCTACTAATAACTGTAATATAACTGAAATAAGCTTTATACTAGTAATTGATAAGCTAATAATTAGCATCTACTTTGAACATCTAGCTTTAAATATTGATAAGCTTACTAAAAGAATGTACATTTAGATTTTAAATTAAACAAATAAAGGCATAAGTTATTAGTGTCCTAGTTATTACTTATATTTATATAATATCTTTTAGATAATTTTCAATCTATTATTTCAAAGTATCTTTAGCTAATTAATGTAACAATTTTAGACTTATAAAAGCTAATTAAATTCCATAAGAGAACTAAACTATTACATTCAAGCTTTCAAAAGGGAATAATATTTCTCTTGGTGTTTTGCTTAAATGAATTAGAACATTAGAAGGATTAATAATTTACTCATTCACTATTCTTAAAATATTCCTTTAGTTATTTACTAATATATAATAACTAACCTATCAAGCACTGACAACATTATAAACAAGTTTCAGTAAGTAACGTTTCTATTAAGCATAACTATCTTTTAAAAAGATTAATTATGGGAGATCTTAAGATAAAAATAATAAAGGAGATTGAGAATATAAAATAGATTTTTTAGAGCTTGAGATTAAATAACTAAATACTAATATTAGCATTACTAGATTAGCTATAAGAACAATCTTTAAATTGTAGTCCTTACACTATTAATATTAACCTTACTTGCTATAAAGCTATTTAATCCTAATACTTCTATTGCTTATTAATATTTTACCTCTAATATCATTCTTTTATATTTAACATTAAATATATACCAGTCTAAGTTTTTACTCTCATTTCAATAGTAATCAATCAAGCTTCTAACAAATTTACACAAAAAGGCTAAACTCTAATCTAAATTTTTACCTGCTTTTGAAGAATATTACAAAGAAAATAAATCTTAATAGTAAAGTAGAGTGTCTAAGATAATTGCTGAAACTAAATTAACTAATATTATTTAAATAAAGCTTCAAAACATTATTAAGAGACAACTAGATTTATTATTAAACTAATTTCCTTAAGACATCGCTTGAGAATAGAAGGAGCATTATATTGGTAAAAATAAAAAACTTTATTTTAAGACTAAAGATATTAGATTAAATTCAGTCCCTCTATGATACAAAAAATGTATAATAAGTAGAATAAATACATTAAAAAGGATTAAATAGAAGTTGATAGAAAGTTGAAGTTTTGTAGTGTAAAGTAGATTCAATTAGATAACTGCTAGAGAGAGTCAAAAGATGTGAGTGATTAAGATTATAAATAAATCTAAAACCTTAGTATTAAACTGTAGTTAAATAAGAGATTTATTTTTGGAGTGGAGGGTCTTAAAAGGTATATATTTATCAAATAAGGTAATATGACTAAATTATACTCCTATAAACAGTATTTTAGGACTAGTATATTGAACTGCCTTACTCTACTCCTGTATTTTTAGTAAATATGCGATGATAAAAGACGAGAACTCCATCGCTCATTTTAGCAATAGTATCTCCAAACTGAGCCTTATTGCTATAGAACGTAGAATTGTGGATTTCAGTGTAATTGATTTGCTATAATATAATAGCACCACCATATTAAATGGTACTTGTACCTTTACTACCAAGTACGAGTTCTTTACTATAAAGCTAACTTATTTGTTCTTAGTTTGTATGCAAGCTGCACTAATCGCGCTGTTATCTGAACAATATAGGTTTTCTATTAGAATAGTGTTGAGAGAGTCTAAATAGATCCCAGCAGATATTTAATTTACTTTATTGCTTTAAATTGTGGTATTACCAAAGATAATATTCGAGGCTTAATCACTAAAAACGCAACAAATGTACAACCATTTCCAGAGTAAATTTAAGCTCGTCCTCTATCAAATTGATTGAATCCGTTTCCAGAAACCACCTCCCTTATTGTTAAGGATTTAGCAGCGATATAAAAAGATTACGGGAGTAACTTTTCTTTGACTAAATTAAATATCCATTGCATATACGATACTTCCTAAATCCTGTGAAGAGACTATAATATTATTCTAAAATTCGCTGTTCATCAAGCATAAGAAAGTGAAACCCTGCATTCCTTCTACATTTATCGGATAAACTCTTTACTGAAACTATTTTTATTACCTTTAAAGGTTACTTTATCAAAGATCAGAACACCTTTATAAGACAGATTGAGTAAATACTAACTATAGTTAATATAGCTAATTATCGTATTTTTAAGGATCACCTTTGAAATTTAATTAGCTATTTCTTTAGATTTGGTCGATTTACTATCTGAAGTCGCTTAATTGTAATCCGTTATAATATGTTAGTCAACTTCAAGAAACTGCTATAAGAGTCATTGAAGATGCAGCTATTTATTACCAGGTAAGTCAACTAGATATTGTTATCCATGCTAGATAAGAAGATTAGCCTTCCTTTAATTAACCAGTTCAAGTTGAAAAAAGAATTGACCATTTAAATATTTTTATTAGTTTGAGTTTAATTTAGAGTCAGTAAAGAGAGAATGCCAGCTTCTGATGCTTAATATTTAACTAGGGTTGGCAATGATATAGAAGGTATCTATAAGTACATTGTCATTAGTTGCAAATATTATAGCTTAATATTCATCTGTATTACTAGAAAAAATAGAATTAGAAATACTGAGAGAAATGCAAAAGTCTAGTTAAATAATTGATGGACATTAGCCAATGCTTGAATGTCAGAGAATATTGTAATTTATATGATAACACTTTTAAAATATTGGAGATATAGTAATGAAGCATTATTCTGATAGCCATTTATATAATTTTGGAGAATTAGCTTTCCTTTATATATGTAGTATGCTAGGAGTTGATTATCAAAAGGAGAACACATTTTGGGAATTTTATTATTATTAAGGCTAATTATTATCAAAGTATCAAAGTCTTGAGAGGTAAAGACATGCAATCATATAACTCCTAAGAAAATCTTGTTATCGCCATAGAGAGAAGTTCAGTTACAAGTCTATTTCCACCGCTAGATTCTAGATATCTCTGATTTAAAAAGAAGAAAGCTCGTTTTCTGAGAGATGATATAAGAAATATTAATTACCATCTGGCTAGTAGTTTAATGAGACTCCAAAATATTTTGCAAAATTTTAAGTTTCGAAGTAAGAATTACCCTTGGATTTTACCTGAAGTAGAGATATTTACAAGTAGTTTTCAATGCTGATAACTGTGGAGCATAAGTTGGAAATAAAGTTAGCAATCTGAATGAGTAACTTTTTATCTAAGTTAAATTTAGATCAGGAATCATCTTTCCACTTACCTCCTTATTGATTATTTTACTATTATGAAAATCCGAACAGAAGAATGTAATTAATGTTTTGGATTTAATTCGTTTACTACATGAAGCAAGTGTTTTCCTTGAAGGTCGAATTCTTTACATTAACATTTGGAATAATAGAGTCTGAACTAGTTTATAGGGAAATCATGTATCTTGAGCTCTGATCTTCGTATCCACCGAAATTATTAGTAAATGAACAATTCTCGACATTTACAGTCAGATCTAAAGTTTGCTTTGTAAGAACGTACTAATAAATATAATTTCCTCGTTCCATGCCAAGTTACTAATAAAGATACAATCCTTGAAAAATATTCTAGTTACATAATATTAATAAATAAAAGCTTTATCACTACAACATTAATCATTTTAGAAGCAATTTACGATCTTATTTTTATCAAAAGTTACTTAGGAGATAGTAATATCATTAGCAAAATAAGTGAAAAGAAAGCCATTTTAAGATAGTAGAAGGCTCTAATTCTTTTAGGTATTAAGGTTGTATTCTTATGATTTGCGTTATAAATCATGAAAAAAATTAAGATTAGTTACTGTTCCTTAGTATCAATAAAAGCTAGCTTATTACTAGATTTTCCCTTATAAATTCACTGGGATTTGGGTTGTATCTACATTTAGAAAACCTACATTTTGCAGCTAAAATCCACATTCTACACACTAGAAAACTCGCTTAAAACTTCGATCGAAATTCTCAAAATTTGTATTTATAATATTAACCGTTGACTTTTAGAAATAAAAGATTGCTACTTACACTGATGAATTTGCACATATCTAGAATGGTAAATCTTCAATTTTCCAAATTAAATCGAATTCATCTGATATCTCACAATTACCTGCATCTAAATAAATAAAAGGACAAAAATTTGCTTTATCTTATTAGATTCAGTTTTCGTTATTACTTTATAACAATCATTTTCCTATCACTTTCTAATTTGCATCATCACTTGAAACTTTTATTTGACCACTTTGCCTTCAAGATGATCAAATTTAGCTCTAAAATACTATTTGATAGCACTGTAAAATCAATAATACTGTTCATTATTCAAATTTCTGCTCTGTTTTTCATACTTTCCTCTCATTTTATATACTAAGACTCTGGATTTTCTCTATCCTTAGCTTAATCTAAAGTTAAACTATAAAATAATAAAAGTTTAAATTCTAAAATATAATCTGTACACTTTAATTAGAGGTAAAGGAAATGAGATTGTATCTGTATAATACTCTATTAACTATATCTTTATAAATTAGATTTTTACTTATAAAATAATAAATGCTCTAATATAAACCATCAGAGAAACAATATAAATTAACTTAGCTTTAAGTTTTGCTAATTGGAATATCTAGCATATGAATTAATAAAATTATTACTAAAATTATATATATTTAAGCATTAAGTAATTATAGAATATAATAAATTAACTAAATTATTTAAATGTATGCTTCATAAAAGACAATTATGGTATCTATACAAATAAATGTAAATACTCATTTTTTCCTATTTAACTATTAATAATTACTATATTTTCAAGTATATTTCTAATTTTGTGGGATTTAAATTATCTAAATATTAACAAACCTTTGCTTGTTTCTATAATCTAAAGCTGCTAAAAATTAAGGAATTGCTTACTTTAAATTTGAAATTACTATTAAGGCACTAATAAATTTTAAATATCTACTATTTTTGAAGCTTAAACTTTTTAAAAGACACATAACTCAAATTTAAATAAGCTGGAAGAGTATCAAATCTCATTATCTAAATCTAAAGAAATCTTTCAAGGTAAAGTTATAGACTCATAACTAGTATTTTATTTTCCTTTATATTGCTTATAAAAGGAAGGAATCTTTTGAGAGAAATAAGAAAAAATAAAAAATTTTACCGATAATTCTTAGAAATAAAAGTTTAAACTTATAAAAAATTTTAAAGGATGCTCTATAATTTATAGGTAATTAATATGAAAAAAAAGTGAAAAAATAACTGTGCACGCTCATTGATTAATATAGTCAACATAATGTAGCAATCCATAAAAGCTAAACGCTGATTTGTAAGATAATTTATGGAAAAATCTTTAAAGTTTTAGTAAATAATTATTAGTATATACTTTTGTAGTGTAAATTTGATTTTCTTTTATGAAACAAAACTTTATAAATTTTAATTTTAGAAAATTTAATTTTCTGGATATCTTTCATTATTACATTTTTTTTAAAACATATTTCAATGTTTTTATTTATTAATGCCTAAGGTTTTATTTATATACGAAATATTTGCAAGCATGATGAGTTTATTTCTTATTTATGTTTAAATTATTTAAAATTATTAAATCTATTAAAATTACTTAATTAAAGCATGTTTTATATTTATATAAGAACTAGATAAAGGAAATAAGCATTATTATTATAAGCCAATTAATTATTTAATAGCTTAGACTTATTTAAAATCCTTAAAGCTTAGATAGAGCATTACTTAGATATGAATCTATATTTCTTAACTATTACCACATCTCAATTAAGCTTCATACTTTGTATTTTTTCTTTCATATTTTAGTTTGCTTTGATTCTCTTATGAAAGCATTAAGGAATAAAAGGCTTATTATAATATTAATATATTAATTTTGCATTTCATTATGAATTTATTATTTATGCTTACTTAATTATGAATAACTAGTCTAAAAATAAAATTCCAATAAATTTAAATTTTTATTGGGAATGATATTTATATTAAAGGGATAATAAATAAATAATTAATAGCAGCTATCTTTTATAACAAGTAAAGGTAATATCTTTCCTCTTTTATATAGAAGAGCTTGCTTATACTTGTTTCAAATTTTCTTATAATTTTCTAAATTATTTAGTTAAATGTAAATTTAACTAGTTTCAAATATTTTTATTTTAATATATCTTTATATTATTTTTGCTAGTAGATTATTTCATTAGCTTCTTAGATAATTTATACATCTTATATAGAACTTATTAATTAACTATGATCAAGAAATTAAAATGACGGTTTTAATTATTTATTTATAAAAAGATAATCAATTTTCAAGATACTTTTATTATTATTTTGCTATGCCAGCTCTTCCTCTCTGTTCATTTCGAAAAAAAGAAACATTTTATTTAAAATTTAGTTTTTTGTGCTTTTTTATACTCAAGTGATTCATCTCAAAAATAATAATTAGAAAGAACAGATAAATTATTAATTTTGAATATTCGAATATTATTAAAGCTTTTTCTCTTTAATAAACTTTAATAGGAATTGTTCTAGAAGATATAAAGAATTCCATCTTAATAGCAATCAAATAATTCATATATTTACTAGATTATAATCGTATTGTCTAGTGTTGATGAGTATTTAAGGTGTTAGATTGCTAATTAATTCTCCTTCTATAATCTTAAACAAATTTGTAAATAAGAAGCTACAGATGCTTGCTTTGATTTTAATAACGAAAATTCATAAAAATAGATATGAAAATTAAAAGTTTGATAGTTAAATTTTAAGTAAAAGCTTTATATTTGTCTTATTAAAAATATTTTAAGGTTAATAAGATTTACTAGTCTTAGCATAAGATAGTTGGTATTACTTGTTTAGTGTATAGTTTCCTTCAATCATAATAATGTTTCTTTGCTCACATAAAAGATTATCTTATTTTAAAGTTTAGCTTTATTTGTTATATTTCACTTAGAGATCACAGTGTTAAATTAAAATTTTAAACTCTTTTCTCTTTTAAATTTTAAAGATATAATACTTTTATATATGTAAGACTTAAAGTTTATTACTCTCATCTTTATTAACTTTTGATTCTAAGGAATTAAGAAAAGAGTGCAATATCCCTAAAGTTTCTTAGCTTTATTAGTATAGAAATTGAATAGAATAAACTTATTACTCTAATAATATTTAGATTTAAAATATATATGAAAATAACTATTAGGCTTTTAGCTTACTTTAAGTATTATTAATATACTAAAGCTAAGCTAATGTTTAGCTATTAGTTATTATATTAGCTTATAATGCATTTTAGCTTCTATATTAGCAAGAATCTTAATTAGTCTGATGTATTTTTAATTCCTTTACTACTTATATATTAGTATACTGTTTATCTATCTAAGTCTTTAAGTAGTTTCTTAATAGTTATAACAAAATTTAGTGTTGCAAGTAATTAATCTAAGGTTTTTTGGTAGATTTAGTAAGTTAGTAAGGAATAAAATAACAGGACTAAAATAGCATGAGTAAAGATAATAATTAAAATGAAATAATTTATAGATATACATATAAAAGCTAAAGCTACTAAGGTATTTTAGATATTACATTTAAAATTTTAGTTATTTTAAAAACAGACTTCAGTTTGTACTTTTAACAGAAGCTATTAAAACTAATAGCTTAATTTTAAAAGGTTGGCAAAGTTTTATTCTTATGAAAATAAGAAATACTGATTTTATAGACTAAAGTAACTAAGGTATTTATGATAAACAATTTAAGTTAATAAATTAAAAGTATTTGAAATTGATTATTAATAATAGTGATATAGATGCTATTATTACATTTGATTTTATGCTAATAGTTATTATTATAGTCATATGATAGAGATATTATTAACTCAATATACTATCAACACTAAAAACATAAAACTTTTACCTTTAGCTTAAGATTGCTTATCTCTAGAAATATTAGTTATTTAATAGCTTTAGTTATAAAATGCTTCTATTTATTAAGAATAGATAAAGTTATTATATTATAATGCTAATATTTTATTTAGAAGCATAAATTAATTAAAAAAGTATATTGACTAGATAAGAGGTATTTAAATGCTAGTACTTTGCTAAATTAATTTATAAAGCTTACACTAATTATGACTTTACCTTCTTCGTTTACTTTTTATTTTTTCATTCGTTATTATTTTTATCGATTCAGTTGAGTGGTCTCTTTTTTCAGTTTTCAATGGAGGTGTTGATAGCTGTGTTAATTTTTCTGTTCTGAATTTTTATCTCAGTTCTTACTTGTCTTTTGATGGAAGAGATCCGCTTTATTTTAATTTGTAGGAGTTAGTATTCTTTATAAGTTCTTCTAATCTGTTAGATAATACTGGTTATTTTTGATAAGTAGAACGTTAAGTTGAAGAAGACGTGGTGAGAACATATGCTTCTGGTTTTCTCTCCTGTTTTGAGGAGGTGGTATAAAAAGCCTTCTTGAAGCCAGCTACTTGATATTAGAGGTTCTTACTGGAATATAGTAGATTTAATAATCTTATTTATTACTTTTTAATTTAATTTATAATATAATTTATCTTTATTTAGAACATTTTAATTTATATTTATATTAGAAGTTTGCTTAAGTTCTAATTTATAAAATAAGAGTTAAAAATAATAAAAATTTAAGATTAAATTGACTAAGGGTTTTGGAATTTGTATATAAAAGGAAAGCGAAATAGATTTAAGAAGAAGCTAATAAATTTATTATTGAAGATGCTAAACGAAGATACTGAAGGCGAGTTCAATAAAGAAACGTAGATTATGCAAAGTTTAAGACATTCAGAAATAATAAATTTTTATGGCTTTTGCTTGAGATGCAATTTTATCGGAAGTAATCTCTCTGGACCAGAAATTATTTGTATCTGCAATTTATGATAAAACTATAAAAGTCTGGGGTTTCCAGATGATCAAAAGAATGGTGATTGAGCTTATATAATACTTACTTATAATAATTTCTTCTTAACAAACAAGAAATTAATTAAGAAGTAAGATTAAAAGTAGCTCAGGGAATAGTAGCTGGTTTTAATTATTTACAGAGTAGTAATATAATTAATTGGGTTCTAAAAGCACTAATTTACTTCTTTATCTAAATAAAAAGCCAAAATATTTGATTTCGGTTTAGCTAAAGTTAAAATATAATCGAAATCATTGAGATCAATAGGTTAGTTTATTTAGACGGATAACTCCTGAATCATTTGGAATGAGATCTAAATATAGTATATATTCAGATATATATGCTTATGGAGTTTTTATAGGTGATAATTACAAGAAAAATAACTTATGAGAAAGGAGAGTTACGAAAAGGGATAAAGAGAGGTAAAGAGAGAAAGAATTTTTAAACAGTAATACAAAAGCTAGTTAAGATAATATGAGATATGAGAGAGTAAGAGATAATAAAGAGTAACGTGAAGAACTATTAAGTAGTAAAAAGAAAATAAATTAGAAACAAATAAAACGAGAGGGGCAAGATAATGAGATAGAATATGCTAAAGAGAAGAGGAATAGAAAGGAACATAGATATAGATTTGCAAATTATAAGAGAGGAATTTTTTATGAAGGATAGATTTGCTTTAAGGAAAAGGAACTTATTATTTACTATAATGTAGATGGAAGAAAAACAAATTGGGATAAATATCTGAAGAATATAATAATTTTAATATTTTAGCATCATTTCTATAAGTAATTTAGTCTTAATATAATTTTTTAAATAAGTTATTTAATTAATTAAAAAATTAAAGTTAAGCTTGTAAAATTATTTATCTTTTCAAAAATATGAAAGAGCTTGATTTCGAACTTTACAATTTTATGCATTAAATATAGAAACTTCCTTCATTGAGATTTAGATCATGAAGCTAATAGTTTTGGAAACTATATAGACTTGATAGGAACATAAATGCTATGATAATTAAGTATACAATCAGAACTTATAAAAGTCCTTTTATGCAGAACATGTTCAGTAGAAAATCTCTTTTGCAATTAAGATACTTTTAAGAAAAATAAGTAAGAAAAAACTTAAATACTCTAAAGCATTCATAATTAATCATTAGCATTAATTATTTCTATAGAATAATTAAAAATAAATAACAATTAGTATATTTATTTTAATATAAGAACTAGCATAGTTTTTATATAGTTTTTAGGTTTTAGTTTTTAATAGCAACTAAAATTTCAAAAAGATACTTAATAAAAAAAAATCAAAGTGTGTAACGAAGATATTGATATGGTTAGCCTTCAACTTAAAATGTAATTTATAATTAATACAGCTCAATAATTATAGATAAATAGACTAGTAAAGAATTATAATATGTTAGTTAAGTTCATTTTAAATTTTTATCAATAGTAGATGAATTATCTAGCTAAAATAAAAATAAAATAAGTAATTTAATTTAATTTAGAAAGTATTTGAATTATAAAATTTAACTTATATTTTATGTTTTTTATCTTATAAAATTATTAAGTTAATGAGATTTTAAAGCAAATACGCTATAAACACTTCTTTTAATTTATAAATTAAGGTTATACATAAATCAATAAATTAATTTATATTTCTATCTTCTTTTCTTATAATACTAGAAATAGTTATTAAAGATAGTGTAAAAGCGTCTTACTAAAAATATATTGATTATTTAAATTCTATCAAAGTATTCTACAGTTTATTTTATAACTTATATTGTTTTCTTCTTTCTAATCTAAATCTTATTTGAGCTATATATTTTACTGTAACCTTCAGCAAAATTAAGATTAAGCTATAAATCTTTCTTTATTCCTTTATCACTTTATTTTACCTAAAACCATTAGCACATTTCCTTTTTATTATAACATCGGTAATAGCAAATCTTAGTTGATACCTATATTATGGTATTCTTCTGCTCCTTCATATTAACCCAAGATAAAAGAGCATTTACTTTATTAAAGAAGACTACAATACCACTAAGATTTAACTGCTAAGCTAATTATAGATTTCTAAAGCTTCTTTGTTGAATGTTAAATTACCAATATATTCCCTTTGCTAATTTAAGCTTTCTCTTATTTGGATTTAGCTTTAAAAACATTGATATAATCCTTAAGCTATTTTCTTTTAACTTCATTTCTTAACAACATTTTCTTTGCAGAATCATAAATCAATAAGATTAAGTTTATAGTATCATTATAGTATAGAGCGGCTTTTAAGTTATAGTCTATATACTTCAACGGTGTTTCTTTACCAAAATACACCACTTTAAAGCTTGCTCAGAATCTTCTTAATTCTAGTTCTAAGATTAAAGTTTATTTTTATCTTATAAACTTCGACAGAGTTTGGATATAGATTTATCAAATTGTCATAAAATTATTAAATCTTTCATTCTAACTTAATGCTTTATTTTTATTTATTTTATTTAATAATACACTAATATTGTTATATTTAGCTTTATAATTACTCTATAGCGTTCAATTAACTTTTTCTACTTTCCAAAAGATTGTAATGTGTTACTTATTAAAAATAGTAACTAATTTAGTTTAGCTAAATTAAAAAACTTTCTTAAACTTTTTATTTTTATTTCATACTTTCCAAGTTTTTAAGTTCATTTCCTTCACTTAATCATGATTCATTAATTTTGTAATCAGATAATTTAATATAATAAGCTTCTAACCTTTCTTTACTAACGAAAGAATTCCTTCTATATTAAAGATACCAAAATTATTATTTCCAGTTATAAAAGCTTAAGAAAATCTCATTGACTTATTCAAGTTTCTTTTGCTTATAAAAGAATAAGGATTATATATATTAGGAATGAATTATTAGTATCTAGATTAAATTATTTTTTATTACGTTTATCAGCTTATTCTCAATTTTCTATTTTACAATATGCTTAATTTTTCTAATGTAAGCTACTACGTAAATTTCCTTTAATTTAGTAACTCTTCCAAAGTATTTTAGTCTTTTTTAACGTTTCTGACTTTGCAAAACCTTTCCCTTTTCCATAATTCGATTAAAAGTAATTAGTCTTTATTTTAATAAACGTTACGTAGCTATCTACAACATTCTCAAAAGCTATCAAGCTATTAAATTGCTATAGCTTTACCATATTAAGTCTCGAAATATTTAGAATCCAGTTTTCTTTCCTTATTAAGTAATAAAATGTTTTTTCAAGCTTCTTTGATGCAAAATGTGTTTCCTTTTTTAATAATTTTGATTTTTTTGATAAAATTTCATAGTTGAAACAATTAAGTGCTTCTTAGTGCCTTCTTAACTTATAGAATGCATATTCTTTTCTACATCAAGCTCCATCTAAATTACGTTTTTAGTTAAAAATTTTTTTTATCATTCTAGAGTTTATAAAGAGGACTTCCTCTATCCTATATGCAAAGATATCTTTAGGGCTAGGACCAAATATTAAGTTATAGTAGAGTTCTGCTTCATTTATCTTTTCTTACTTTCTTCTAAGACCTTCTTTTTTATCATTACTTTCGACTTAATCAGCATTCAATTAAAAGTTACCTCAAAACTCTCTTTTGCTTTACAATGCTTAATTAAGTTAAGAAGAACTTATCTTTTTTAATGTAAGCAATATTATTATTCGAATTTCCTTTAATAAGCATAACATAACACTCAATCATGCACATTCTTTCTTTCCAGTCCAATAAAACTAATTTCCTTTTTCAAGTTAAGAGTTTGCCGTTTTATAATAATCCCTAGTCTTTAATTAACTGTTCATAGTACTTAGTATTTAGTACTTTATAGTTAATCTATTCTTACTTATAAATAGATATGGTATTTACTCTTTTTGAGCTCTCAATTATAGCAACTAACAAGCTAATTAGTTAATAGGTTTGATTTGAATCTGGTTGATATAAGGTTTTGGTAGATAGGAAATAATAATATCTGAGGCTTGTTATTTTAGTTATTTAAATGGTTTAAGCTATTTTAGAGTCTTTTATTTAAAGTCTTAATTAATTAACAGGAACTAGATCTTTTAAAATGATTATGTTATTCTTCTTAAGTTGTAAAACTAAGCTAAAATAAGCCTAGTAAATGTGTAAGGAAAAGTCTTAACTACCTTGTATATTATATTTGATAGCTGGATTGAGTATCTATATTCATTTAAGACTCTTTTTGTAGAAGGCTGTTTATTTGTTTAAGATCTTAGCTTTGAAAACCTTTAAGATTTGTAATTTGAGAAACTTAATTTATGATTAAGCTAATTTAACCCTTTAACTTTTTCTCTTATATAAGATTTAATTTATTTCTAATAAGTTTAACTAAATCATACACTAAAATCAGTTAAATTAACAAAAGAAACATATAAACATATCAACAGCTAAATAACATTATAATACTACCAAAACTCTCTATTATTATATTCACTTATCTTTACACTAATGCTATTGCTATCCAACTACAACTACTTCATTGCTCATATTCTAACTTAATAATAAGAAACTTAGAAGGATAATCAGTACCATTCTAATACTTATAGTTTAATCTAAATGTAGCATAATCATATCAAGGCCAATAAATCATTTCTTTGTGAGGTACAACAATGTTTTCCTAACTCTATTATACTATGAATCACATTTCTTTCCACTTAAAGAAAAGAGAATTAGGAAATTTAGGATGATAACTCAAGTTATTTTCTTAAAAGGAACATTTCTAGATATTTAAATGTCTTTAAAGATTCCTCTTTTAATTATTAATGCTATTTTACCTAATCAATATATCTACTTAATCTAATTACTTAAATTAGATTCACTAGTTAATTAGTTACTTATACTAGTAAATGAAGATAGAGATAGCTTACCCTGATTTGCCTTAACTTATTTAAATTTATTTTATTTTAAAGCTTATTCAATTAGACTTATATCCTAATATTTTATACTTAACAATATTAATAAAAGATTTATTTTTACATATCTTTAATAATTTAAACTATATAATAAGATATCTTTATGCTATAATATTCCTCTTATATTCTTTTTCTCTTCTTTTCTACTTAGGTTTTATATCTAATGCTTGGGTTGAAATCATGGTTGTACCAGTTTATTACTCTCTTCTTATATCATATCAGCTTCTAAGTTTTACTTGAGATCTAATTTTTATGACTCAATCGTTTACTTACTCCGATTATTCTCTTTTCTCTATGAACATATTATATTTCATTTTTATTTTAATGAATCTATCTGCTTTTTGAAGTGTAAATATCAGGCCTATCACTTTATTCATAACTGAAGCATTATTGTAGAAGTCAAGCTAATTCTAGATCTTAATTTATTTCATCAGAAATTAAGGTATTCTTTTGTCTGTGCAAACTACTTTTATAAATTATGTTTATGAATCTATATCTGGATAAGGTAGTTACTAATTAGATATTTCGACGGCAATATAAACTAAAAATTAAATATCATTCTTTTAACTTATTTTGCTATTAAAAAGCTCAGGAACCATTCATTGAGGTGTTCCTTTTTATTCTTTTGTTGTTTTACACTTGAGTCATGTATCAATCCAAGGTCAGTTATTTTGGAAGAATCTGAATCATCTAATAGAATATTTAGAGATTTCATATTTCTATGAATTAAATTTCTGGAATGTATTGCCTACAAGTCTTCAGCTATCTAACTAAGTAAATTAAGCTTCTTAAACATTCTTTAAGGAGATTAATTTTAGCAATCTGTGAATAGTTATTAAGATTGAATTACTTAGTATAAATTCCTTTAGACATGTAGTCAGTTAAAAGACAAAAGCAATAATTTCCTTTAACTGAAGTATCTTTTGAAAATCCTACAAGTTTTAAGACTATTAAGTAGTTTACATTTAAAAGTGCTTTACATTCAAGATAGAATGAATCTATTAAGTTTTATAGATTCCCTTTTTAGTTCAGCTTTTTAAGCGCATAATCAGATCCTTCTATATTTATTAAATAAACCATTCCATATCCTCCTTCACCTAAAGTTATAGGTTATCTAGAAATTAGTTATTTTAAATTAAGTCTCTGTAATTTAAAATTCTAATCTAAGATCTGATAACTTAACTAGCTCCATTTTAGTATAAAAGTAATAAAATATCTTAATTTAAATATAATTTATGCTTATTAATTTTAGTTATTATAGATTATTTAGGGAGCTTCTAGTTTAGGGTTTAGTTAATGTGCTGTAGTGAAACATTCAAATGCTTCTTATTTTAATTTAATTCCTAAAGTATCAGACTTTTATTATAGTAAACTTCTGCATATTTAGAACTATGCTAGAAAGCTTTATTACTATATTCACTGCTGCAGAATGATTTCCCATTTTATAGAGAGAAAAACCTTTATTTTTGCAGGGAATTAGAGAAGTAGGAAAGAGACTAGAAGCTTAATTTAGACATTATATCATCTAAGTCATTCAAATTAGCTCCTTTATAGTTATGAGCTTATGCAAAATGAGGATATATTTTAAGAGCTTTATAAACACTCTCTATAGCTTCAACTTTTTACTTTTATTTTTCTAAAAAAGAGTTTAATCTTTTTAAACTATTGAGTCAACGTAGATAGACTTAAATTGCTAGCCTATGTTATATCAATGGATTGCTCTTTATTAAAATTAATTCTTAAAATAAAAATTCTTTCTGTAACTATAATTAGGACTAAGCTTAATAGATTTATTATAATTTTCATAAGATTTTTCCTATTTTATTACATTAAGAAAATACAATTCTTTTATAATGTAAGCTTAAGCAAGATTAGGATTTATTAAAAATACCTTATTTAATTATTCAGTACTTCCACATAGTCTACGAAGTATATAACTAAAATTCCTTTTAATATACGAATTTATTAATACTTAGACTCAAATTTTATCACTTTTTTAAAGCTACAATTGCTTCTTCATATTTGTTAAATCAGCAAAGATATTTTCCTAAAATAAAATGATCTTATTCATTTTAAAATCCAAATTACAACTGCATTTTATCATTCTACAATTTCTCAATTCTCTGTTCCATTGGATCGTTAACCTTAAATGTAAACTTCTACTAAATTAGAATCAAACTAGATAACTTTAAAGTAGTATTCTATTGTTTCTTATTCTTTTCCATTTTGCTAAAAATAATTCCTTTAATTAGTAAATTAACTAAAATTTAGAATATAGTTCATTTATCTTACTAGGCATCCTATTAACTCATTTTCAACTTTTAAGAAAAATCATAATCAAGTTTTAAATTTCCCTTTACTTTGCTTTAATCTTATCTATGCAATGTTATATTATTAAATAGCTTCTTAATGTTCGTTAAACTATAAAAGCCTTTCCATTAGAAATGGGTTTCAGCATTCTAGTTACCAAGTTTAAATATCTTATTGAACAATTAAATAGCTTCTTTATGTTAATCTATCTAATTATTTGCCTCTTCTGTAAAAAGAAACTCTATATTATTAATCTCAATATGATTTTTAATTCAACTACTAAATAGCATCTTCTAATTATTTAAACAACTTTGAACATTTTGAAACACTACACTACACCTTTTATTGGTAAGATCAAACATAATAATTTGCTTAAACATTCTATTTCCTAATCTATTTTATGTTTCTTAAAAGATGATAGTCTTTATTGAAATAAGCATTAGCATGTTAATCATCAGATTTGATACCTCGTTGTAGCATTTAATTGCTTTTTTCTTTATTTTTTAAAGCTTTAATAAAATTCCCTTTTAGAAATCAAGCTTTTATATGGTTAGTGTCATGTTCTGTATCATTATTATTGTATTCATTTGTTTATTCTGCAATTTTTAGCATTAAAAAGGTGTTTCTTTTAAGAAATAGATATCATAAAGATAAGAACCTAATTTATAGCGATATTAAATAATTGTTCAGCTTTTTAATTATTTCCTAGCTCAAGTAAAGATTTTCTTTTAGATAATAAGCTATAGTATAATTAAGATCTTTCTAAATTAATGTATCTATCATTTCATTAGCTTCTTCGTACTTTTATAAATCTAAAAGTATTATTCCTTTATAGAATAGTCTACTTAGATATTAGGCTCAAATTATAAATACATTTCTATTGTTTCAATAGCATTTCTTGTTTCCTGAGCTAATAAAGTAACTCCTTTTTAAATATAAGCTTCGTCATCAGGTATGATAATTAACTTTATCATTGTAATTTTTATTAGTTTCCTCAAATTTTCTCAAGTCTTAAAGTACTTTTCCTTTAGATAAACTTTCTGCTTATTAGTGCCAATTTTATCAGCATTGTTTAGAGATTCAATAGTTTCTTTTTATTTCCAAAATTGATTTAATAAAGATAAAGATCAATAATTTGGTTTATTGCTTCGACTGTATCTTCATATTAATCTGGTCAAAAGAGAGTTCTTCCTTTTAATAAATGAGTTCTGTTATTTCAAAAATCTAAGCTACTAACTATATTTAATCTTTCTAAAAGCTTATTCTCATATAGTTCAGAGATAAAGGCTTAAGATTATAATTCCCTGCTATAGTAATAATTTATTTTAACTCTAATAACTTTAAATTAAATATCCATCTTAAGACTAGTGATACTGATAATATAGGAAAGTTATTAGCAGTCTACTAAATTTAAAGGTATAGGATAATGCTAGAAAGTTAAGACTCTTATTAAGGTTGCTAGTTATAATAAAATAACCTTACTACTAAAATAGTTATTAAACACTAATTTTATTAATTTCTAACTGACTGCTAGCTTTAGACTGGCTAAGCTAAATTTAGGTAATATTCTTTAATAGATTTTAAATGATTGAATTTGTTCTTATTAAAATTAACAAACTAGACTGTAATAAAGTTTAGTCTTCTTAAATTTTATAAATCTGTCCTAGATATAAATCCATTTGCTTAACTTAGGTTAAATAATTTATCTTATAGCTCTATATAGTAAGAATTTGTATAGTTGGACTTAAGGATTGAGGAGATTTTAGACTTGGACTTAAATGGTGGAATTGAGAAGAGTGAATTGATCTTTAGAGATGATAATGGATAATTGAGTTAATGATCTAACTGTAGACAATACATAGCATATTGAAATTAGGTTTAGTTAGTTGGTTGATTGGTAATATAATAATATAGGCATTATATCTGTATAATAATTAGTCTAATTTGCTTAATTTGATCTGAATTATTGCATACTTAGTAATCTAAATACTAGCTACTTTATTAGATCTATAATACTTTTAATAATACTGGATAATTTCTTTTAATAGAGTATCATTTATAGAAATTAAAAGTAAGAATGCTAGCTTCTTCATTTAATTAAGATACTAATTCTACCTTTATTATACTAACTATGCTACTAGAGTATCATCTAATAATTAAAATATTTACTATTTTAATTATTTAGATAAACACCAAAATTAAATACTTATCTATTATTATTAGACCTATCTTCTTATTAACCATAGTTCATTTAAAACTAACACACATAGAAACAACTTAAACTTATAATACACCAATCTAACTACCATCTTTTATACCATTCATTATTATAAACAAATTACCTCTTTAAATTTACTTACTAATTATTGCTATACTATGCACTATTCACTTCAACAAACCTCTAACCTTTCTAGTCTCTAAGTAACTGGAATTTATAAAAAATTAGCGAATTAGAGAAATTACTTTGAATGATATCTGATAGCTTTTGCATCTAAATAGATAAGTTATAAAATAAGATTTAAGTAATAACTTTAGATTACTAAGATTTTATCTCTCATACATTTATTTTATCTAATTTCTAGATTTTTTGTTAAGGCTGATTTAATATTAATTAAATAAAAAACTTAAGAATTTTATTTAAAATACTTAAAAAGCATAAGCTAATTTACAAAAATCGTAAGAAGGTTACACTGAATGTAAGGCATTATTAGCAGTAAATCAAATAAGAGTTCTAGAATTTTAGAAGTTTCTACTGATATTTATGAATAAGAAAATTGAACATTTAGCCTCTTAAAGGATGGATTTCTTAGGATTCCTATAAAGATTAATGATTCTTTTATAAATTTCGAGGAAGCTAAATCCTCGCCGTAGTATTTACTTTGAACGACCTTTTAATTACTCTAGCAGATATATTCTGCTATTCTGGCTCTGCAAGTGGGGATCACTAATTAATATGATTGATAAATAATAAAAATAGACATCGAACTCCTTGTATTGCTTGATAATCCTGCGAGTTTTTTCTTAAAGTTTTTTAAACCCAGCTGAAAGGTTATTTAAAATAATTAGGCATAGCAAGTAAATTCAAAATCTAAATCCCGCCAGTCTTTTTATATCCCTAATGAAAGCTTAATAAATGTATCTTTTCATAAAGTTTTATAGATTTATCAAAAGTAGCTTCAACTAAGATTTTTAGAAAATTGATTTTCTTGACAATCCTGCTGAAAGTTAAAATCGAATCCCTCCATAAATGATAGTATTCCTCTTAAAGCATAGATTTTATCATAACTAGTTAAGCTAATGTCGCTACTTCATTAAAATAAAGAGAATATTAATCATGATTACTGCTTAAATGTTCGATGAGAAATTATGTAAAATAGCTCAAGTTAATTTCTTGCTAGTAAGCAGAAGATATTTCTTATTAATGAATATCTTCCCAAACATGATACATAAGCTGGAAAATTAAAATTGATATTTGGAGTTAAAAAATTTTAGCATTTAAAAGGAAGCAAATTAAGAAACTGAGCTAGTTCATTTATTATAACAACAATTTAGCTAAAATTAGATTAAAAGACTAGACAGTTTAACTTAAAAGGTAGATAGATAGAATAATAAGGGATATTAGTAGATTTAGAGATTTGCTAGTTAAGAAAAGTAAAATAAATAGAATGTAACAGTTAAAGTTCTATTATAAGTAGAATATACATAATCAGATTATTAAAATTAGAAAATTTAACTTAAATAAGAACTTAAAAATTAAAAGAAAGTCTTAATAATATATTAATAGTAATAACTATAATATTTGCTATAGTTTATTATAAAGTTAAAATAATAATAGATGCTTAATAAATATCCTTTTATTATAATGCTAATTATTAATTAACTTAAATCAAATAAATTACATATTTCTTATTATTAACTATAATATACTATCATTAATATATCAACTAAAGCATATTTACTATATCTATAACTTTAATTAACTCCTATTAGCTTATAATTATTAATTATAAAGGTTCATTATCTAAAATCTTTGGCCTACTATTTTAAATTATTTAAGTATAAAATAACTGGGAAAGATTATATTATTATGATAAATAACAAAATAAAGAAGATAGACAAGCAAATAAAATTAGCAGTATTATACAAAACTCATTTAGAAAGACAAACAAATGTCTTAAATATTCAAATATAATTAATATAAACTATTAACTTTAAAGTAATTAAAGCAATTATTTCATAATTTCATATCTTTCTCTAAAATTTGGAAGATACTTAGATGCAAAAGAATGCAATAATATAGCTATAAAATTAAATCCAAATAGAGCTTTATGAATATTGTAGGCAAGGCATCTCTTCTTAACAATTTGGAAGTTTGAGATTTGTAATATTTACCTTTTATTTCTAAAAGTTTTATCAAATATGCTTTAGATTACTCAACCTTTCTTTTGTTTCTTCGTTCTAACTATAAATCTTCAGTACATTTCTTGTGTTATTTTAAGCCTCAACGAAATTAGAATTAAGCTTCAAAGTTTTTTTTTAGCTTTCTTTCAGTTCTTCTTTTTGTCTAACAACTTAAGAAAATCTCTTTTGCTATAAAAAGAATCATTAGTAAAAGGATTTAGTTTTATAACTTTATTATAGCATTCTATTGCTTCTCCATAATATCCAAAAATTAAGATTGTTGCTTTTATTTGAGAAGACTACAAATATATTATGTTTAGCTTACTAGGAACATTATAGCATTCTGTAGTTTCTTTGGTGTTAATTTAAATTATCAATAAATGCCTTAGGTTAATTGAGCTTTTTAGTAGTTGAACTTTACTTTATGGCTTTTCTGATGCACTCTAATGCTTCTATATTTTAACCTAATTTCTTTTCAGAATTTCCTCTATAGAATCATAGATCTATAAAATTAAGACTAGCTTTAAATCATCTTTATAGTACTCCGCTATTTTAAGGTTCTAGTTTAAATTGTTAAGCAAATTTTCTTTTAAAAAAATAGCTTCTGTAAAGCTTACCTCCTTTCAATTGGCTATGCTTTTGCACTTAATAGGTTTTAAATCTAAGTTTTAGCTTAAAGTTTATTTCTTTTTAGATTGTAAACTTTGTCAAAATTAGGATTTATATTTATTAAAGTGACATAGATATAAATAATTTTAGATTATAGCCTAAATATTTGTATTTCTTTTATTTAATATCACTATAACAATGCTATTATTAACTGAATCAAGAGAAATATAGTTAGAGTAAAAATATCTTAAGAATGAGATATTTTCTAATACTTCTATAATCTCTTTCATAAGCTGCCATAACAATTTCACACTTTAATAAAATTATTAGATTAACTTAAATGATAATCTAAGATAAACATAAGAAAGACTAATTGTGCTTATATAGAAAAAATAAACGAATAACGTATAGAACTTAATTTAGAAAAGCAAGCAATATAATTAGCAAACTTCTGATTATTTTAATAATTAAATATAATATACCTACTATTGCTTTAATAAAAAGGTATAGAATTACCTATCTTCATCAATAAATATCATAATAAAATGAATAATTAAAAGAATTAAACTGGTATATCTTAAAGTATCTTTAGCAAGTAACTTATAATTAACTAAATACAATGCTATCATAATAAAAATATAAATAATAATTAAAGAAGAAATGCTTTAAAATATCTTTAGTTTTAATTAATTTACTAGATAAAAGATAAGATAAGAATAATTAGCTAAGATTAATTTTTATAAACAAGCTTAAAATCTTGATGGCTATATCAGAATATCTTTATAATTATATTTTATAAGACAATCTAAACAATATATTATTAGAGCGCAGCTTAATAATCTTGTGTTTTGCAGTTTAACGATTCTTTGTATTTTCTTACTTTAATATGCCTAGCTTTTTCCGATTGAAGCTACTATGTAATTTGGCTTTATTTAGCTCTTTTTCAAAGTGATTTAATCCTTCTTTATATTTCCTAGCTTGTAAAGACTTTAATCTTTTCCATAATATGATTCAAAGTATTTAGCATTAATTTTAATAAACTCTTATAGCAACCAACGGTATCTTAGAATCATTTTAGCCTGAAATGCGTTTTATTTACTATTATAAGATTTGATTTAGTTGAGTATCCAGTTTTATTGACTTATTATAGCAATAAAAATCCTTTCTCTGCTTAATTTAATTGCAAATTCGTCTATTTTAGATTTATATGTTTCTGGTCGATTCGATTTAAGTTTGGTTGTTGTATTGAGACATCTAATTGCTTTTAATACCCTCCTAGTTTATAAAATGCATATCCTTTTTTACAGCAAGCTATCTACCAGCAGCGTAAGCAATAAGTAGCTAGAAGATGCTTCATTTAAAGTGATAAATAAAAATTAATTTTTAAAGCTAGATATAATTTATATATCTAATAATTAAGTGATCCTTAATGTAAATTTATGCTTCTTGCTTTAGTTAGTCAAATTAGCTATAATTATATTATTTCTCTCTTCTAATAATTAAATTGCTTAAATTCACCAATTAAAATAGTTCTTTATTAAAGGGATATAGTTTAACTTTGATTTATGGATTTTATTTAAACATTAGTTGTAAATATATTGCATTCAATCAAGATACTATCTTTAGTATCCGTATAAAATACCATTAGCAATAGACATAAGTTATTACCTTTAAATTTACTAAAATATAACTTTTAATAAGACAATAAGCTTATCTATACAGAGTAACTGCTATCTACTTATCATTTATTCCTATATCAATATATTCTTATCTCTTGATTTTATAACCTAAAATTAGCTGAGTTAGCCTTCTTTTGTAATAAGCTTTTATATTAAGAATCAAGTTGATAGTTACAATATAGCCCTTGACTGTTTCTTATAACAGCCTAATCTATGTAAAGTATTCTCTTCATATTGATAAAATAAGCTTCGTCCTAGATTAGCTTTATAACTAGGCTATAGAACTCTATACTTTATATTTGCTTATTTTAGGAAGTTTTTTCCTTTTATATAGTTCCTTTTACGTTAAACTTAATACCTCAGTTTAAGCACTCATTTTATTTTATTTTCAATTCAGATTATTCTTTGACAATATGGACTATAATCTTATAAAGTTTTATGTTTAAAGGCATTTATTATATTTACCTAGATTTCTTTAAATTATCTTCTTTATTATTTCAAACAATAGCTTCATAAGAATCTAGCTAAAAAGCTACATCAAATACTTAGCCATCTCTTCATTTAAAATTTTAAATATAATCTCTTTCTGCAAAGAGCATCAGAAAGTTTGGGGTCTCAAAGTTAAAAGACTTGGCTACTTGCTCAAGTTTAATCAGTTTTACTTAAATTTAATTTTATTTATTTTAAAATCAGTTTTACTTAAATTTAATTTTATTTAAATTAAAATCAGTTTTACTTAAATTTAATTTTATTTATTTTAAAATCAGTTTTACTTAAATTTAATTTTATTCATTTTAAAATCAGTTTTACTTAAATTTAATTTTATTTATTTTAAAATCAGTTTTACTTAAATTTAATTTTATTTATTTTAAAATCAGTTTTACTTAAATTTAATTTTATTTATTTTAAAATCAGTTTTACTTAAATTTAATTTTATTTATTTTAAAATCAGTTTTACTTAAATTTAATTTTATTTATTTTAAAATCAGTTTTACTTAAATTTAATTTTATTTAATTTTAAAATCAGTTTTACTTAAATTTAATTTTATTTATTTTAAAATCAGTTTTACTTAAATTTAATTTTATTTATTTTAAAATCAGTTTTACTTAAATTTAATTTTATTTTTAAAATCAGTTTTACTTAAATTTAATTTTATTTATTTTAAAATCAGTTTTACTTAAATTTAATTTTATTTATTTTAAAATCAGTTTTACTTAAATTTAATTTTATTTATTTTAAAATCAGTTTTACTTAAATTTAATTTTATTTATTTTAAAATCAGTTTTACTTAAATTTAATTTTATTTATTTTAAAATCAGTTTTACTTAAATTTAATTTTATTTATTTTAAAATCAGTTTTACTTAAATTTAATTTTATTTATTTTAAAATCAGTTTTACTTAAATTTAATTTTATTTATTTTAAAATCAGTTTTACTTAAATTTAATTTTATTTATTTTAAAATCAGTTTTACTTAAATTTAATTTTATTTAAATTAAAATCAGTTTTACTTAAATTTAACTTTTTATTTATTTTAAAATCAGTTTTACTTAAATTTAATTTTATTTAAATTAAAATCAGTTTTACTTAAATTTAATTTTATTTATTTTAAAATCAGTTTTACTTAAATTTAATTTTATTTATTTTAAAATCAGTTTTACTTAAATTTAATTTTATTTATTTTAAAATCAGTTTTACTTAAATTTAATTTTATTTATTTTAAAATCAGTTTTACTTAAATTTAATTTTATTTATTTTAAAATCAGTTTTACTTAAATTTAATTTTATTTACTTTTAAAATCAGTTTTACTTAAATTTAATTTTATTTATCAGTTTTAAAATCAGTTTTACTTAAATTTAATTTTATTTATTTTAAAATCAGTTTTACTTAAATTTAATTTTATTTATTTTAAAATCAGTTTTACTTAAATTTAATTTTATTTATTTTAAAATCAGTTTTACTTAAATTTAATTTTATTTATTTTAAAATCAGTTTTACTTAAATTTAATTTTATTTATTTTAAAATCAGTTTTACTTAAATTTAATTTTATTTATTTTAAAATCAGTTTTACTTAAATTTAATTTTATTTATTTTAAAATCAGTTTTACTTAAATTTAATTTTATTTAAATTAAAATCAGTTTTACTTAAATTTAATTTTATTTATTTTAAAATCAGTTTTACTTAAATTTAATTTTATTTATTTTAAAATCAGTTTTACTTAAATTTAATTTTATTTAATTTTAAAATCAGTTTTACTTAAATTTAATTTTATTTATTTTAAAATCAGTTTTACTTAAATTTAATTTTATTTAAATTAAAATCAGTTTTACTTAAATTTAATTTTATTTATTTTAAAATCAGTTTTACTTAAATTTAATTTTATTTATTTTAAAATCAGTTTTACTTAAATTTAATTTTATTTATTTTAAAATCAGTTTTACTTAAATTTAATTTTATTTATTTTAAAATCAGTTTTACTTAAATTTAATTTTATTTAAATTAAAATCAGTTTTACTTAAATTTAATTTTATTTATTTTAAAATCAGTTTTACTTAAATTTAATTTTATTTATATTAAAATCAGTTTTACTTAAATTTAATTTTATTTATTTTAAAATCAGTTTTACTTAAATTTAATTTTATTTATTTTAAAATCAGTTTTACTTAAATTTAATTTTATTTATTTTAAAATCAGTTTTACTTAAATTTAATTTTATTTATTTTAAAATCAGTTTTACTTAAATTTAATTTTATTTATTTTAAAATCAGTTTTACTTAAATTTAATTTTATTCATTTTAAAATCAGTTTTACTTAAATTTAATTTTATTTATTTTAAAATCAGTTTTACTTAAATTTAATTTTATTTATTTTAAAATCAGTTTTACTTAAATTTAATTTTATTTATTTTAAAATCAGTTTTACTTAAATTTAATTTTATTTATTTTAAAATCAGTTTTACTTAAATTTAATTTTATTTATTTTAAAATCAGTTTTACTTAAATTTAATTTTATTTATTTTAAAATCAGTTTTACTTAAATTTAATTTTATTTATTTTAAAATCAGTTTTACTTAAATTTAATTTTATTTATTTTAAAATCAGTTTTACTTAAATTTAATTTTATTTATTTTAAAATCAGTTTTACTTAAATTTAATTTTATTTATTTTAAAATCAGTTTTACTTAAATTTAATTTTATTTATTTTAAAATCAGTTTTACTTAAATTTAATTTTATTTATTTTAAAATCAGTTTTACTTAAATTTAATTTTATTTATTTTAAAATCAGTTTTACTTAAATTTAATTTTATTTATTTTAAAATCAGTTTTACTTAAATTTAATTTTATTTATTTTAAAATCAGTTTTACTTAAATTTAATTTTATTTATTTTAAAATCAGTTTTACTTAAATTTAATTTTATTTATTTTAAAATCAGTTTTACTTAAATTTAATTTTATTTATTTTAAAATCAGTTTTACTTAAATTTAATTTTATTTATTTTAAAATCAGTTTTACTTAAATTTAATTTTATTTATTTTAAAATCAGTTTTACTTAAATTTAATTTTATTTATTTTAAAATCAGTTTTACTTAAATTTAATTTTATTTATTTTAAAATCAGTTTTACTTAAATTTAATTTTATTTATTTTAAAATCAGTTTTACTTAAATTTAATTTTATTTATTTTAAAATCAGTTTTACTTAAATTTAATTTTATTTATTTTAAAATCAGTTTTACTTAAATTTAATTTTATTTATTTTAAAATCAGTTTTACTTAAATTTAATTTTATTTATTTTAAAATCAGTTTTACTTAAATTTAATTTTATTTATTTTAAAATCAGTTTTACTTAAATTTAATTTTATTTATATTAAAATCAGTTTTACTTAAATTTATTTTATTTATTTTAAAATCAGTTTTACTTAAATTTAATTTTATTTATTTTAAAATCAGTTTTACTTAAATTTAATTTTATTTAATTTTATTTATTTTAAAATCAGTTTTACTTAAATTTAATTTTATTTATTTTAAAATCAGTTTTACTTAAATTTAATTTTATTTATTTTAAAATCAGTTTTACTTAAATTTAATTTTATTTATTTTAAAATCAGTTTTACTTAAATTTAATTTTATTTATTTTAAAATCAGTTTTACTTAAATTTAATTTTTTTATTTATTTTAAAATCAGTTTTACTTAAATTTAATTTTATTTATTTTAAAATCAGTTTTACTTAAATTTAATTTTATTTATTTTAAAATCAGTTTTACTTAAAATCAGTTTTACTTAAATTTAATTTTATTTATTTTAAAATCAGTTTTACTTAAATTTAATTTTATTTAATTTTATTTATTTTAAAATCAGTTTTACTTAAATTTAATTTTATTTATTTTAAAATCAGTTTTACTTAAATTTAATTTTATTTATTTTAAAATCAGTTTTACTTAAAAATTTTATTTATTTTAAAATCAGTTTTACTTAAATTTAATTTTATTTATTTTAAAATCAGTTTTACTTAAATTTAATTTTATTTATTTTAAAATCAGTTTTACTTAAATTTAATTTTATTTATTTTAAAATCAGTTTTACTTAAATTTAATTTTATTTATTTTAAAATCAGTTTTACTTAAATTTAATTTTATTTATTTTAAAATCAGTTTTACTTAAATTTAATTTTAATTTTAAAATCAACTTAAATTTAATTTTATTTATTTTAAAATCAGTTTTACTTAAATTTAATTTTATTTATTTTAAAATCAGTTTTACTTAAATTTAATTTTATTTATTTTAAAATCAGTTTTACTTAAATTTAATTTTATTTATTTTAAAATCAGTTTTACTTAAATTTCAACTTAAATTTAATTTTATTTATTTTAAAATCAGTTTTACTTAAATTTAATTTTATTTATTTTAAAATCAGTTTTACTTAAATTTAATTTTATTTATTTTAAAATCAGTTTTACTTAAATTTAATTTTATTTATATTAAAATCAGTTTTACTTAAATTTAATTTTATTTATTTTAAAATCAGTTTTACTTAAATTTAATTTTATTTATTTTAAAATCAGTTTTACTTAAATTTAATTTTATTTATTTTAAAATCAGTTTTACTTAAATTTAATTTTATTTATTTTAAAATCAGTTTTACTTAAATTTAATTTTATTTATTTTAAAATCAGTTTTACTTAAATTTAATTTTATTTATTTTAAAATCAGTTTTACTTAAATTTAATTTTATTTATTTTAAAATCAGTTTTACTTAAATTTAATTTTATTTATTTTAAAATCAGTTTTACTTAAATTTAATTTTATTTATTTTAAAATCAGTTTTACTTAAATTTAATTTTATTTATTTTAAAATCAGTTTTACTTAAATTTTAATTTTATTTATTTTAAAATCAGTTTTACTTAAATTTAATTTTATTTATTTTAAAATCAGTTTTACTTAAATTTAATTTTATTTATTTTAAAATCAGTTTTACTTAAATTTAATTTTATTTATTTTAAAATCAGTTTTACTTAAATTTAATTTTATTTATTTTAAAATCAGTTTTACTTAAATTTAATTTTATTTATTTTAAAATCAGTTTTACTTAAATTTAATTTTATTTATTTTAAAATCAGTTTTACTTAAATTTAATTTTATTTATTTTAAAATCAGTTTTACTTAAATTTAATTTTATTTAAATTAAAATCAGTTTTACTTAAATTTAATTTTATTTATTTTAAAATCAGTTTTACTTAAATTTAATTTTATTTATTTTAAAATCAGTTTTACTTAAATTTAATTTTATTTATTTTAAAATCAGTTTTACTTAAATTTAATTTTATTTATTTTAAAATCAGTTTTACTTAAATTTAATTTTATTTATTTTAAAATCAGTTTTACTTAAATTTAATTTTATTTATTTTAAAATCAGTTTTACTTAAATTTAATTTTATTTATTTTAAAATCAGTTTTACTTAAATTTAATTTTATTTATTTTAAAATCAGTTTTACTTAAATTTAATTTTATTTATATTAAAATCAGTTTTACTTAAATTTAATTTTATTTATTTTAAAATCAGTTTTACTTAAATTTAATTTTATTTATTTTAAAATCAGTTTTACTTAAATTTAATTTTATTTAAATTAAAATCAGTTTTACTTAAATTTAATTTTATTATATTTAAAATCAGTTTTACTTAAATTTAATTTTATTTATTTTAAAATCAGTTTTACTTAAATTTAATTTTATTTATTTTAAAATCAGTTTTACTTAAATTTAATTTTATTTATTTTAAAATCAGTTTTACTTAAATTTAAGTTTTTTTATTTTAAAATCAGTTTTACTTAAATTTAATTTTATTTATTTTAAAATCAGTTTTACTTAAATTTAATTTTATTTATTTTAAAATCAGTTTTACTTAAATTTAATTTTATTTATTTTAAAATCAGTTTTACTTAAATTTAATTTTATTTATTTTAAAATCAGTTTTACTTAAATTTAATTTTATTTATTTTAAAATCAGTTTTACTTAAATTTAATTTTATTTATTTTAAAATCAGTTTTACTTAAATTTAATTTTATTTATTTTAAAATCAGTTTTACTTAAATTTAATTTTATTTATTTTAAAATCAGTTTTACTTAAATTTAATTTTATTTATTTTAAAATCAGTTTTACTTAAATTTAATTTTATTTATTTTAAAATCAGTTTTACTTAAATTTAATTTTATTTATTTTAAAATCAGTTTTACTTAAATTTAATTTTATTTATTTTAAAATCAGTTTTACTTAAATTTAATTTTATTTATTTTAAAATCAGTTTTACTTAAATTTAATTTTATTTATTTTAAAATCAGTTTTACTTAAATTTAATTTTATTTATTTTAAAATCAGTTTTACTTAAATTTAATTTTATTTATTTTAAAATCAGTTTTACTTAAATTTAATTTTATTTATTTTAAAATCAGTTTTACTTAAATTTAATTTTATTTATTTTAAAATCAGTTTTACTTAAATTTAATTTTATTTATTTTAAAATCAGTTTTACTTAAATTTAATTTTATTTTTAAAATCAGTTTTACTTAAATTTAATTTTATTTATTTTAAAATCAGTTTTACTTAAATTTAATTTTATTTATTTTAAAATCAGTTTTACTTAAATTTAAAATCAGTTTTACTTAAATTTAATTTTATTTATTTTAAAATCAGTTTTACTTAAATTTAATTTTATTTATTTTTAAAATCAGTTTTACTTAAATTTAATTTTATTTATTTTAAAATCAGTTTTACTTAAATTTAATTTTATTTATTTTAAAATCAGTTTTACTTAAATTTAATTTTATTTATTTTAAAATCAGTTTTACTTAAATTTAATTTTATTTATTTTAAAATCAGTTTTACTTAAATTTAATTTTATTTATTTTAAAATCAGTTTTACTTAAATTTAATTTTATTTATTTTAAAATCAGTTTTACTTAAATTTAATTTTATTTATTTTAAAATCAGTTTTACTTAAATTTAATTTTATTTATTTTAAAATCAGTTTTACTTAAATTTAATTTTATTTATTTTAAAATCAGTTTTACTTAAATTTAATTTTATTTATTTTAAAATCAGTTTTACTTAAATTTAATTTTATTTATTTTAAAATCAGTTTTACTTAAATTTAATTTTATTTATTTTAAAATCAGTTTTACTTAAATTTAATTTTATTTATTTTAAAATCAGTTTTACTTAAATTTAATTTTATTTATTTTAAAATCAGTTTTACTTAAATTTAATTTTATTTATTTTAAAATCAGTTTTACTTAAATTTAATTTTATTTATTTTAAAATCAGTTTTACTTAAATTTAATTTTATTTATTTTAAAATCAGTTTTACTTAAATTTAATTTTATTTATTTTAAAATCAGTTTTACTTAAATTTAATTTTATTTATTTTAAAATCAGTTTTACTTAATTTTTAAAATCAGTTTTACTTAAATTTAATTTTATTTATTTTAAAATCAGTTTTACTTAAATTTAATTTTATTTATTTTAAAATCAGTTTTACTTAAATTTAATTTTATTTATTTTAAAATCAGTTTTACTTAAATTTAATTTTATTTATTTTAAAATCAGTTTTACTTAAATTTAATTTTATTTATTTTAAAATCAGTTTTACTTAAATTTAATTTTATTTATTTTAAAATCAGTTTTACTTAAATTTAATTTTATTTATTTTAAAATCAGTTTTACTTAAATTTAAATTTATTTTAAAATCAGTTTTACTTAAATTTAATTTTATTTATTTTAAAATCAGTTTTACTTAAATTTAATTTTATTTATTTTAAAATCAGTTTTACTTAAATTTAATTTTATTTATTTTAAAATCAGTTTTACTTAAATTTAATTTTATTTATTTTAAAATCAGTTTTACTTAAATTTAATTTTATTTATTTTAAAATCAGTTTTACTTAAATTTAATTTTATTTATTTTAAAATCAGTTTTACTTAAATTTAATTTTATTTATATTAAAATCAGTTTTACTTAAATTTAATTTTATTTATTTTAAAATCAGTTTTACTTAAATTTAATTTTATTTATTTTAAAATCAGTTTTACTTAAATTTAATTTTATTTATTTTAAAATCAGTTTTACTTAAATTTAATTTTATTTATTTTAAAATCAGTTTTACTTAAATTTAATTTTATTTATTTTAAAATCAGTTTTACTTAAATTTAATTTTATTTATTTTAAAATCAGTTTTACTTAAATTTAATTTTATTTATTTTAAAATCAGTTTTACTTAAATTTAATTTTATTTATTTTAAAATCAGTTTTACTTAAATTTAATTTTATTATTTTAAAATCAGTTTTACTTAAATTTAATTTTATTTATTTTAAAATCAGTTTTACTTAAATTTAATTTTATTTATTTTAAAATCAGTTTTACTTAAATTTAATTTTATTTATATTAAAATCAGTTTTACTTAAATTTAATTTTATTTATTTTAAAATCAGTTTTACTTAAATTTAATTTTATTTATTTTAAAATCAGTTTTACTTAAATTTAATTTTATTTATTTTAAAATCAGTTTTACTTAAATTTAATTTTATTTATTTTAAAATCAGTTTTACTTAAATTTAATTTTATTTATTTTAAAATCAGTTTTACTTAAATTTAATTTTATTTATTTTAAAATCAGTTTTACTTAAATTTAATTTTATTTATTTTAAAATCAGTTTTACTTAAATTTAATTTTATTTATTTTAAAATCAGTTTTACTTAAATTTAATTTTATTTATTTTAAAATCAGTTTTACTTAAATTTAATTTTATTTATTTTAAAATCAGTTTTACTTAAATTTAATTTTATTTATTTTAAAATCAGTTTTACTTAAATTTAATTTTATTTATTTTAAAATCAGTTTTACTTAAATTTAATTTTATTTATATTTAAAATCAGTTTTACTTAAATTTAATTTTATTTATTTTAAAATCAGTTTTACTTAAATTTAATTTTATTTATTTTAAAATCAGTTTTACTTAAATTTAATTTTATTTATTTTAAAATCAGTTTTACTTAAATTTAATTTTATTATTTTAAAATCAGTTTTACTTAAATTTAATTTTATTTATTTTAAAATCAGTTTTACTTAAATTTAATTTTATTTATTTTAAAATCAGTTTTACTTAAATTTAATTTTATTTATTTTAAAATCAGTTTTACTTAAATTTAATTTTATTTATTTTAAAATCAGTTTTACTTAAATTTAATTTTATTTATTTTAAAATCAGTTTTACTTAAATTTAATTTTATTTATTTTAAAATCAGTTTTACTTAAATTTAATTTTATTTATTTTAAAATCAGTTTTACTTAAATTTAATTTTATTTATTTTAAAATCAGTTTTACTTAAATTTAATTTTATTTATTTTAAAATCAGTTTTACTTAAATTTAATTTTATTTATTTTAAAATCAGTTTTACTTAAATTTAATTTTATTTATTTTAAAATCAGTTTTACTTAAATTTAATTTTATTTATTTTAAAATCAGTTTTACTTAAATTTAATTTTATTTATTTTAAAATCAGTTTTACTTAAATTTAATTTTATTTATTTTAAAATCAGTTTTACTTAAATTTAATTTTATTTATTTTAAAATCAGTTTTACTTAAATTTAATTTTATTTATTTTAAAATCAGTTTTACTTAAATTTAATTTTATTTATTTTAAAATCAGTTTTACTTAAATTTAATTTTATTTATATTAAAATCAGTTTTACTTAAATTTAATTTTATTTATTTTAAAATCAGTTTTACTTAAATTTAATTTTATTTATTTTAAAATCAGTTTTACTTAAATTTAATTTTATTTATTTTAAAATCAGTTTTACTTAAATTTAATTTTATTTATTTTAAAATCAGTTTTACTTAAATTTAATTTTATTTATTTTAAAATCAGTTTTACTTAAATTTAATTTTATTTATTTTAAAATCAGTTTTACTTAAATTTAATTTTATTTATTTTAAAATCAGTTTTACTTAAATTTAATTTTATTTATTTTAAAATCAGTTTTACTTAAATTTAATTTTATTTATTTTAAAATCAGTTTTACTTAAATTTAATTTTATTTATTTTAAAATCAGTTTTACTTAAATTTAATTTTATTTATTTTAAAATCAGTTTTACTTAAATTTAATTTTATTTATTTTAAAATCAGTTTTACTTAAATTTAATTTTATTTATTTTAAAATCAGTTTTACTTAAATTTAATTTTATTTATTTTAAAATCAGTTTTACTTAAATTTAATTTTATTTATTTTAAAATCAGTTTTACTTAAATTTAATTTTATTTATTTTAAAATCAGTTTTACTTAAATTTAATTTTATTTATTTTAAAATCAGTTTTACTTAAATTTAATTTTATTCATTTTAAAATCAGTTTTACTTAAATTTAAAATTTTAATTTTATTTATTTTAAAATCAGTTTTACTTAAATTTAATTTTATTTATTTTAAAATCAGTTTTACTTAAATTTAATTTTATTTATTTTAAAATCAGTTTTACTTAAATTTAATTTTATTTATTTTAAAATCAGTTTTACTTAAATTTAATTTTATTTATTTTAAAATCAGTTTTACTTAAATTTAATTTTATTTATTTTAAAATCAGTTTTACTTAAATTTAATTTTATTTATTTTAAAATCAGTTTTACTTAAATTTAATTTTATTTATTTTAAAATCAGTTTTACTTAAATTTAATTTTATTTATTTTAAAATCAGTTTTACTTAAATTTAATTTTATTTATTTTAAAATCAGTTTTACTTAAATTTAATTTTATTTATTTTAAAATCAGTTTTACTTAAATTTAATTTTATTTATTTTAAAATCAGTTTTACTTAAATTTAATTTTATTTATTTTAAAATCAGTTTTACTTAAATTTAATTTTATTTATTTTATTTATTAAAATCAGTTTTACTTAAATTTAATTTTATTTATTTTAAAATCAGTTTTACTTAAATTTAATTTTATTTATTTTAAAATCAGTTTTACTTAAATTTAATTTTATTTATTTTAAAATCAGTTTTACTTAAATTTAATTTTATTTATTTTAAAATCAGTTTTACTTAAATTTAATTTTATTTATTTTAAAATCAGTTTTACTTAAATTTAATTTTATTTATTTTAAAATCAGTTTTACT
>CAMPDV010002790.1:0-57070 GCA_946699065.1 Loxodes magnus
GTAAGAAAATAAGATAGAATTTCAGTTTTAAGGAGTATGTTTTGAGAAGTAATAAGTATTTTGAAGAAGTAAAGTAAGAAAAGAAGATAGAATTTCAGTTTTAAGGAGTATGCTTTTGAGAAGTAATAAGTATTTAGAAATGTGAAGAAGTAAAGTAAGAAAAGAAGATAGAATTTCAGTTTTAAGGAGTATGCTTTGAGAAGTAATAAGTATTTTGAAAAGTGAAGAAGTAAAGTAAGAAAAGAAGGTAGAATTTTAGTTTTAAGGAGTATGCTTTGAGAAGTAATAAGTATTTAGAAATGTGAAGAAGTAAAGTAAGAAAAGAAAATAGAATTTCAGTTTTAAGGAGTATGCTTTGAGAAGTAATAAGTATTTTGAAGAAGTAAAGTAAGAAAAGAAGATAGAATTTTAGTTTTAAGGAGTATGCTTTGAGAAGTAATAAGTATTTAGAAAAGTGAAGTAAGAAAAGAAGTAGAATTTCAGTTTTAAGGAGTATGTTTTGAGAAGTAATATGTATTTTGAAGAAGTAAAGTAAGAAAAGAAGATAGAATTTCAGTTTTAAGGAGTATGCTTTGAGAAGTAATAAGTAATAAGTATTTTGAAGAAGTAAAGTAAGAAAAGAAGATAGAATTTCAGTTTTAAGGAGTATGCTTTGAGAAGTAATAAGTAATAAGTATTTTGAAGTAAAGTAAGAAAAGAAGATAGAATTTCAGTTTTAAGGAGCATGCTTGAGAAATAATAAGTATTTTGAAGAAGTAAAGTAAGAAAAGAAGATAGAATTTCAGTTTTAAGGAGTATGCTTTGAGAAGTAATAAGTATTTTGAAGAAGTAAAGTAAGAAAAGAAGATAGAATTTCAGTTTTAAGGAGTATGCTTTGAGAAGTAATAAGTATTTTGAAGAAGTAAAGTAAGAAAAGAAGATAGAATTTTAGTTTTAAGGAGTATGCTTTGAGAAGTAATAAGTATTTTGAAGAAGTAAAGTAAGAAAAGAAGATTGAATTTCAGTCTTAAGGAGTATGCTTTGAGAAGTAATAAGTATTTTGAAGAAGTAAAGTAAGAAAAGAAGATAGAATTTCAGTTTTAAGGAGTATGCTTTGAGAAGTAATAAGTATTTGAAAAGTGAAGAAGTAAAGTAAGAAAAGAAGATAGAATTTCAGTTTTAAGGAGTATGCTTTGAGAAGTAATAAGTATTTAGAAATGTGAAGAAGTAAAGTAAGAAAAGAAGATAGAATTCAGTTTTAAGGAGTATGTTTTGAGAAGTAATAAGTATTTTGAAGAAGTAAAGTAAGAAAAGAAGATAGAATTTCAGTTTTAAGGAGTATGCTTTGAGAAGTAATAAGTGATAAGTATTTTGAAGAAGTAAAGTAAGAAAAGAAGATAGAATTTCAGTTTTAAGGAGTATGCTTTGAGAAGTAATAAGTATTTTGAAGAAGTAAAGTAAGAAAAGAAGATAGAATTTCAGTTTTAAGGAGCATGCTTTGAGAAATAATAATTATTTTGAAGAATTAAAGTAAGAAAAGAAGATAGAATTTCAGTTTTAAGGAGTATGCTTTGAGAAGTAATAAGTATTTAGAAATGTGAAGAAGTAAAGTAAGAAAAGAAGATAGAATTTCAGTTTTAAGGAGTATGCTTTGAGAAGTAATAAGTATTTTGAAGAAGTAAAGTAAGAAAAGAAGATTGAATTTCAGTCTTAAGGAGTATGCTTTGAGAAGTAATAAGTATTTAGAAATGTGAAGAAGTAAAGTAAGAAAAGAAGATAGAATTTCAGTTTTAAGGAGTATGTTTTGAGAAGTAATAAGTATTTTGAAGAAGTAAAGTAAGAAAAGAAGGTAGAATTTTAGTTTTAAGGAGTATGCTTTGAGAAGTAATAAGTATTTTGAAGAATTAAAGTAAGAAAAGAAGATAGAATTTCAGTTTTAAGGAGTATGCTTTGAGAAGTAATAAGTATTTTGAAAAGTGAAGAAGTAAAGTAAGAAAAGAAGGTAGAATTTCAGTCTTAAGGAGTATGCTTTGAGAAGTAATAAGTATTTAGAAATGTGAAGAAGTAAAGTAAGAAAAGAAGATAGAATTTCAGTTTTAAGGAGTATGTTTTGAGAAGTAATAAGTATTTTGAAGAAGTAAAGTAAGAAAAGAAGATAGAATTTCAGTTTTAAGGAGTATGTTTTGAGAAGTAATAAGTATTTTGAAGAAGTAAAGTAAGAAAAGAAGATAGAATTTCAGTTTTAAGGAGTATGCTTTGAGAAGTAATAAGTATTTTGAAGAAGTAAAGTAAGAAAAGAAGATAGAATTTCAGTTTTAAGGAGTATGCTTTGAGAAGTAATAAGTATTTTGAAGAAGTAAAGTAAGAAAAGAAGATAGAATTTTAGTTTTAAGGAGTATGCTTTGAGAAGTAATAAGTATTTAGAAAAGTGAAGTAAGAAAAGAAGGTAGAATTTCAGTCTTAAGGAGTATTCTTTGAGAAGTAATAAGTATTTTGAAGAAGTAAAGTAAGAAAAGAAGATAGAATTTCAGTTTTAAGGAGTATGTTTTGAGAAGTAATAAGTATTTTGAAGAAGTAAAGTAAGAAAAGAAGATAGAATTTCAGTTTTAAGGAGTATGCTTTGAGAAGTAATAAGTATTTTGAAGAAGTAAAGTAAGAAAAGAAGATAGAATTTCAGTTTTAAGGAGTATGTTTTGAGAAGTAATAAGTATTTTGAAGAAGTAAAGTAAGAAAAGAAGATAGAATTTCAGTTTTAAGGAGTATGCTTTGAGAAGTAATAAGTGATAAGTATTTTGAAGAAGTAAAGTAAGAAAAGAAGATAGAATTTCAGTTTTAAGGAGTATGCTTTGAGAAGTAATAAGTATTTTGAAGAAGTAAAGTAAGAAAAGAAGATAGAATTTCAGTTTTAAGGAGTATGCTTTGAGAAGTAATAAGTATTTTGAAGAAGTAAAGTAAGAAAAGAAGATAGAATTTTAGTTTTAAGGAGTATGCTTTGAGAAGTAATAAGTATTTAGAAAAGTGAAGTAAGAAAAGAAGGTAGAATTTCAGTCTTAAGGAGTATTCTTTGAGAAGTAATAAGTATTTTGAAGAAGTAAAGTAAGAAAAGAAGGTAGAATTTTAGTTTTAAGGAGTATGCTTTGAGAAGTAATAAGTATTTTGAAGAATTAAAGTAAGAAAAGAAGATAGAATTTCAGTTTTAAGGAGTATGCTTTGAGAAGTAATAAGTATTTTGAAGAAGTAAAGTAAGAAAAGAAGATAGAATTTCAGTTTTAAGGAGTATGTTTTGAGAAGTAATAAGTATTTTGAAGAAGTAAAGTAAGAAAAGAAGATAGAATTTCAGTTTTAAGGAGTATGCTTTGAGAAGTAATAAGTAATAAGTATTTTGAAGAAGTAAAGTAAGAAAAGAAGATAGAATTTCAGTTTTAAGGAGTATGCTTTGAGAAATAATAAGTATTTTGAAGAATTAAAGTAAGAAAAGAAGATAGAATTTCAGTTTTAAGGAGTATGCTTTGAGAAGTAATAAGTATTTTGAAGAAGTAAAGTAAGAAAAGAAGATAGAATTTCAGTTTTAAGGAGTATGCTTTGAGAAGTAATAAGTATTAAGAAATGTGAAGAAGTAAAGTAAGAAAAGAAAATAGAATTTCAGTTTTAAGGAGTATGCTTTGAGAAGTAATAAGTATTTTGAAGAAGTAAAGTAAGAAAAGAAGATAGAATTTCAGTTTTAAGGAGTATGCTTTGAGAAGTAATAAGTATTTTGAAGAAGTAAAGTAAGAAAAGAAGATAGAATTTTAGTTTTAAGGAGTATGCTTTGAGAAGTAATAAGTATTTTGAAGAAGTAAAGTAAGAAAAGAAGATTGAATTTCAGTCTTAAGGAGTATGCTTTGAGAAGTAATAAGTATTTTGAAGAAGTAAAGTAAGAAAAGAAGATAGAATTTCAGTTTTAAGGAGTATGCTTTGAGAAGTAATAAGTATTTTGAAAAGTGAAGAAGTAAAGTAAGAAAAGAAGATAGAATTTCAGTTTTAAGGAGTATGCTTTGAGAAGTAATAAGTATTAAGAAATGTGAAGAAGTAAAGTAAGAAAAGAAGATAGAATTTTAGTTTTAAGGAGTATGCTTTGAGAAGTAATAAGTATTTTGAAAAGTGAAGAAGTAAAGTAAGAAAAGAAGATAGAATTTCAGTTTTAAGGAGTATGTTTTGAGAAGTAATAAGTATTTTGAAGAAGTAAAGTAAGAAAAGAAGATAGAATTTCAGTTTTAAGGAGTATGCTTTGAGAAGTAATAAGTGATAAGTATTTTGAAGAAGTAAAGTAAGAAAAGAAGATAGAATTTCAGTTTTAAGGAGTATGCTTTGAGAAGTAATAAGTATTTTGAAGAAGTAAAGTAAGAAAAGAAGATAGAATTTCAGTTTTAAGGAGCATGCTTTGAGAAATAATAAGTATTTTGAAGAATTAAAGTAAGAAAAGAAGATAGAATTTCAGTTTTAAGGAGTATGCTTTGAGAAGTAATAAGTATTTTGAAGAAGTAAAGTAAGAAAAGAAGATAGAATTTCAGTTTTAAGGAGTATGTTTTGAGAAGTAATAAGTATTTAGAAAAGTGAAGTAAGAAAAGAAGATAGAATTTCAGTTTTAAGGAGTATGCTTTGAGAAGTAATAAGTAATAAGTATTTTGAAGAAGTAAAGTAAGAAAAGAAAATAGAATTTCAGTTTTAAGGAGTATGCTTTGAGAAGTAATAAGTATTTTGAAGAAGTAAAGTAAGAAAAGAAAATAGAATTTCAGTTTTAAGGAGTATGCTTTGAGAAGTAATAAGTATTTTGAAGAAGTAAAGTAAGAAAAGAAGATAGAATTTTAGTTTTAAGGAGTATGCTTTGAGAAGTAATAAGTATTTAGAAAAGTGAAGTAAGAAAAGAAGGTAGAATTTCAGTCTTAAGGAGTATGCTTTGAGAAGTAATAAGTATTTAGAAAAGTGAAGAAGTAAAGTAAGAAAAGAAGATAGAATTTCAGTTTTAAGGAGTATGTTTTGAGAAGTAATAAGTATTTTGAAAAGTGAAGAAGTAAAGTAAGAAAAGAAGATAGAATTTCAGTTTTAAGGAGTATGCTTTGAGAAGTAATAAGTATTTTGAAGAATTAAAGTAAGAAAAGAAGATAGAATTTCAGTTTTAAGGAGTATGCTTTGAGAAGTAATAAGTATTTTGAAAAGTGAAGAAGTAAAGTAAGAAAAGAAGGTAGAATTTCAGTCTTAAGGAGTATGCTTTGAGAAGTAATAAGTATTTAGAAATGTGAAGAAGTAAAGTAAGAAAAGAAGATAGAATTTCAGTTTTAAGGAGTATGTTTTGAGAAGTAATAAGTATTTTGAAGAAGTAAAGTAAGAAAAGAAGATAGAATTTCAGTTTTAAGGAGTATGTTTTGAGAAGTAATAAGTATTTTGAAGAAGTAAAGTAAGAAAAGAAGATAGAATTTCAGTTTTAAGGAGTATGCTTTGAGAAGTAATAAGTATTTTGAAGAAGTAAAGTAAGAAAAGAAGATAGAATTTCAGTTTTAAGGAGTATGCTTTGAGAAGTAATAAGTATTTTGAAGAAGTAAAGTAAGAAAAGAAGATAGAATTTTAGTTTTAAGGAGTATGCTTTGAGAAGTAATAAGTATTTAGAAAAGTGAAGTAAGAAAAGAAGGTAGAATTTCAGTCTTAAGGAGTATTCTTTGAGAAGTAATAAGTATTTTGAAGAAGTAAAGTAAGAAAAGAAGATAGAATTTCAGTTTTAAGGAGTATGTTTTGAGAAGTAATAAGTATTTTGAAGAAGTAAAGTAAGAAAAGAAGATAGAATTTCAGTTTTAAGGAGTATGTTTTGAGAAGTAATAAGTATTTTGAAGAAGTAAAGTAAGAAAAGAAGATAGAATTTCAGTTTTAAGGAGTATGCTTTGAGAAGTAATAAGTATTTTGAAGAAGTAAAGTAAGAAAAGAAGATAGAATTTTAGTTTTAAGGAGTATGCTTTGAGAAGTAATAAGTATTTAGAAAAGTGAAGTAAGAAAAGAAGGTAGAATTTCAGTCTTAAGGAGTATTCTTTGAGAAGTAATAAGTATTTTGAAGAAGTAAAGTAAGAAAAGAAGATAGAATTTCAGTTTTAAGGAGTATGTTTTGAGAAGTAATAAGTATTTTGAAGAAGTAAAGTAAGAAAAGAAGATAGAATTTCAGTTTTAAGGAGTATGTTTTGAGAAGTAATAAGTATTTTGAAGAAGTAAAGTAAGAAAAGAAGATAGAATTTCAGTTTTAAGGAGTATGCTTTGAGAAGTAATAAGTATTTTGAAGAAGTAAAGTAAGAAAAGAAGATAGAATTTTAGTTTTAAGGAGTATGCTTTGAGAAGTAATAAGTATTTAGAAAAGTGAAGTAAGAAAAGAAGGTAGAATTTCAGTCTTAAGGAGTATGCATTGAGAAGTAATAAGTATTTTGAAGAAGTAAAGTAAGAAAAGAAGATAGAATTTCAGTTTTAAGGAGTATGCATTGAGAAGTAATAAGTATTTAGAAATGTGAAGAAGTAAAGTAAGAAAAGAAAATAGAATTTCAGTTTTAAGGAGTATGCTTTGAGAAGTAATAAGTATTTTGAAGAAGTAAAGTAAGAAAAGAAGATAGAATTTCAGTTTTAAGGAGTATGCTTTGAGAAGTAATAAGTATTTTGAAGAATTAAAGTAAGAAAAGAAGATAGAATTTCAGTTTTAAGGAGTATGCTTTGAGAAGTAATAAGTATTTTGAAATGTGAAGAAGTAAAGTAAGAAAAGAAAATAGAATTTCAGTTTTAAGGAGTATGCTTTGAGAAGTAATAAGTATTTTGAAGAAGTAAAGTAAGAAAAGAAGATAGAATTTTAGTTTTAAGGAGTATGCTTTGAGAAGTAATAAGTATTTTGAAAAGTGAAGAAGTAAAGTAAGAAAAGAAGGTAGAATTTCAGTTTTAAGGAGTATGTTTTGAGAAGTAATAAGTATTTTGAAGAAGTAAAGTAAGAAAAGAAGATAGAATTTCAGTTTTAAGGAGTATGCTTTGAGAAGTAATAAGTATTTTGAAAAGTGAAGAAGTAAAGTAAGAAAAGAAGGTAGAATTTCAGTTTTAAGGAGTATGCTTTGAGAAGTAATAAGTATTTAGAAATGTGAAGAAGTAAAGTAAGAAAAGAAGATAGAATTTCAGTTTTAAGGAGTATGCTTTGAGAAGTAATAAATATTTTGAAGAAGTAAAGTAAGAAAAGAAGATAGAATTTTAGTTTTAAGGAGTATGCTTTGAGAAGTAATAAGTATTTTGAAAAGTGAAGAAGTAAAGTAAGAAAAGAAGGTAGAATTTCAGTTTTAAGGAGTATGCTTTGAGAAGTAATAAGTATTTTGAAGAAGTAAAGTAAGAAAAGAAGATAGAATTTCAGTTTTAAGGAGTATGCTTTGAGAAGTAATAAGTATTTTGAAAAGTGAAGAAGTAAAGTAAGAAAAGAAGGTAGAATTTTAGTTTTAAGGAGTATGCTTTGAGAAGTAATAAGTATTTAGAAATGTGAAGAAGTAAAGTAAGAAAAGAAGATAGAATTTCAGTTTTAAGGAGTATGCTTTGAGAAGTAATAAGTATTTTGAAGAAGTAAAGTAAGAAAAGAAGATAGAATTTTAGTTTTAAGGAGTATGCTTTGAGAAGTAATAAGTATTTAGAAAAGTGAAGTAAGAAAAGAAGGTAGAATTTCAGTCTTAAGGAGTATGCTTTGAGAAGTAATAAGTATTTAGAAAAGTGAAGAAGTAAAGTAAGAAAATAAGATAGAATTTCAGTTTTAAGGAGTATGTTTTGAGAAGTAATAAGTATTTTGAAGAAGTAAAGTAAGAAAAGAAGATAGAATTTCAGTTTTAAGGAGTATGCTTTGAGAAGTAATAAGTATTTTGAAGAAGTAAAGTAAGAAAAGAAGATAGAATTTTAGTTTTAAGGAGTATGCTTTGAGAAGTAATAAGTATTTTGAAGAAGTAAAGTAAGAAAAGAAGATAGAATTTTAGTTTTAAGGAGTATGCTTTGAGAAGTAATAAGTATTTAGAAAAGTGAAGTAAGAAAAGAAGATAGAATTTTAGTTTTAAGGAGTATGCTTTGAGAAGTAATAAGTATTTAGAAAAGTGAAGTAAGAAAAGAAGGTAGAATTTCAGTCTTAAGGAGTATGCTTTGAGAAGTAATAAGTATTTAGAAAAGTGAAGAAGTAAAGTAAGAAAATAAGATAGAATTTCAGTTTTAAGGAGTATGTTTTGAGAAGTAATAAGTATTTTGAAGAAGTAAAGTAAGAAAAGAAGATAGAATTTCAGTTTTAAGGAGTATGCTTTGAGAAGTAATAAGTAATAAGTATTTTGAAGAAGTAAAGTAAGAAAAGAAGATAGAATTTCAGTTTTAAGGAGTATGCTTTGAGAAGTAATAAGTAATAAGTATTTTGAAGAAGTAAAGTAAGAAAAGAAGATAGAATTTCAGTTTTAAGGAGTATGCTTTGAGAAATAATAAGTATTTTGAAGAATTAAAGTAAGAAAAGAAGATAGAATTTCAGTTTTAAGGAGTATGCTTTGAGAAGTAATAAGTATTTAGAAAAGTGAATAAGTAAAGTAAGAAAAGAAGATAGAATTTCAGTTTTAAGGAGTATGCTTTGAGAAGTAATAAGTATTTAGAAATGTGAAGAAGTAAAGTAAGAAAAGAAGATAGAATTTCAGTTTTAAGGAGTATGCTTTGAGAAGTAATAAGTATTTTGAAGAATTAAAGTAAGAAAAGAAGATAGAATTTTAGTTTTAAGGAGTATGCTTTGAGAAGTAATAAGTATTTTGAAAAGTGAAGAAGTAAAGTAAGAAAAGAAGAAAGAATTTCAGTTTTAAGGAGTATGCTTTGAGAAGTAATAAGTAATAAGTATTTTGAAGAAGTAAAGTAAGAAAAGAAGATAGAATTTCAGTTTTAAGGAGTATGCTTTGAGAAGTAATAAGTATTTTGAAAAGTGAAGAAGTAAAGTAAGAAAAGAAGGTAGAATTTCAGTCTTAAGGAGTATGCTTTGAGAAGTAATAAGTATTTAGAAATGTGAAGAAGTAAAGTAAGAAAAGAAGATAGAATTTCAGTTTTAAGGAGTATGTTTTGAGAAGTAATAAGTATTTTGAAGAAGTAAAGTAAGAAAAGAAGATAGAATTTCAGTTTTAAGGAGTATGTTTTGAGAAGTAATAAGTATTTTGAAGAAGTAAAGTAAGAAAAGAAGATAGAATTTCAGTTTTAAGGAGTATGCTTTGAGAAGTAATAAGTATTTTGAAGAAGTAAAGTAAGAAAAGAAGATAGAATTTCAGTTTTAAGGAGTATGCTTTGAGAAGTAATAAGTATTTTGAAGAAGTAAAGTAAGAAAAGAAGATAGAATTTTAGTTTTAAGGAGTATGCTTTGAGAAGTAATAAGTATTTAGAAAAGTGAAGTAAGAAAAGAAGGTAGAATTTCAGTCTTAAGGAGTATTCTTTGAGAAGTAATAAGTATTTTGAAGAAGTAAAGTAAGAAAAGAAGATAGAATTTCAGTTTTAAGGAGTATGTTTTGAGAAGTAATAAGTATTTTGAAGAAGTAAAGTAAGAAAAGAAGATAGAATTTCAGTTTTAAGGAGTATGCTTTGAGAAGTAATAAGTATTTTGAAGAAGTAAAGTAAGAAAAGAAGATAGAATTTCAGTTTTAAGGAGTATGCTTTGAGAAGTAATAAGTATTTAGAAATGTGAAGAAGTAAAGTAAGAAAAGAAAATAGAATTTCAGTTTTAAGGAGTATGCTTTGAGAAGTAATAAGTAATAAGTATTTTGAAGAAGTAAAGTAAGAAAAGAAGATAGAATTTCAGTTTTAAGGAGTATGCTTTGAGAAATAATAAGTATTTTGAAGAATTAAAGTAAGAAAAGAAGATAGAATTTCAGTTTTAAGGAGTATGCTTTGAGAAGTAATAAGTATTTTGAAGAAGTAAAGTAAGAAAAGAAGATAGAATTTCAGTTTTAAGGAGTATGCTTTGAGAAGTAATAAGTATTAAGAAATGTGAAGAAGTAAAGTAAGAAAAGAAAATAGAATTTCAGTTTTAAGGAGTATGCTTTGAGAAGTAATAAGTATTTTGAAGAAGTAAAGTAAGAAAAGAAGATAGAATTTCAGTTTTAAGGAGTATGCTTTGAGAAGTAATAAGTATTTAGAAATGTGAAGAAGTAAAGTAAGAAAAGAAAATAGAATTTCAGTTTTAAGGAGTATGCTTTGAGAAGTAATAAGTATTTTGAAGAAGTAAAGTAAGAAAAGAAGATAGAATTTCAGTTTTAAGGAGTATGCTTTGAGAAGTAATAAGTATTTTGAAGAATTAAAGTAAGAAAAGAAGATAGAATTTCAGTTTTAAGGAGTATGCTTTGAGAAGTAATAAGTATTTTGAAATGTGAAGAAGTAAAGTAAGAAAAGAAAATAGAATTTCAGTTTTAAGGAGTATGCTTTGAGAAGTAATAAGTATTTTGAAGAAGTAAAGTAAGAAAAGAAGATAGAATTTTAGTTTTAAGGAGTATGCTTTGAGAAGTAATAAGTATTTTGAAAAGTGAAGAAGTAAAGTAAGAAAAGAAGGTAGAATTTTAGTTTTAAGGAGTATGCTTTGAGAAGTAATAAGTATTTTGAAGAATTAAAGTAAGAAAAGAAGATAGAATTTCAGTTTTAAGGAGTATGCTTTGAGAAGTAATAAGTATTTTGAAAAGTGAAGAAGTAAAGTAAGAAAAGAAGGTAGAATTTCAGTCATAAGGAGTATGCTTTGAGAAGTAATAAGTATTTAGAAATGTGAAGAAGTAAAGTAAGAAAAGAAGATAGAATTTCAGTTTTAAGGAGTATGCTTTGAGAAGTAATAAGTATTTTGAAGAAGTAAAGTAAGAAAAGAAGATAGAATTTTAGTTTTAAGGAGTATGCTTTGAGAAGTAATAAGTATTTTGAAAAGTGAAGAAGTAAAGTAAGAAAAGAAGGTAGAATTTTAGTTTTAAGGAGTATGCTTTGAGAAGTAATAAGTATTTTGAAGAATTAAAGTAAGAAAAGAAGATAGAATTTCAGTTTTAAGGAGTATGCTTTGAGAAGTAATAAGTATTTTGAAAAGTGAAGAAGTAAAGTAAGAAAAGAAGGTAGAATTTTAGTTTTAAGGAGTATGCTTTGAGAAGTAATAAGTATTTTGAAGAATTAAAGTAAGAAAAGAAGATAGAATTTCAGTTTTAAGGAGTATGCTTTGAGAAGTAATAAGTATTTTGAAGAAGTAAAGTAAGAAAAGAAGATAGAATTTTAGTTTTAAGGAGTATGCTTTGAGAAGTAATAAGTATTTAGAAAAGTGAAGTAAGAAAAGAAGGTAGAATTTCAGTCTTAAGGAGTATGCTTTGAGAAGTAATAAGTATTTAGAAAAGTGAAGAAGTAAAGTAAGAAAATAAGATAGAATTTCAGTTTTAAGGAGTATGTTTTGAGAAGTAATAAGTATTTAGAAATGTGAAGAAGTAAAGTAAGAAAAGAAGATAGAATTTCAGTTTTAAGGAGTATGCTTTGAGAAGTAATAAGTATTTTGAAAAGTGAAGAAGTAAAGTAAGAAAAGAAAATAGAATTTCAGTTTTAAGGAGTATGCTTTGAGAAGTAATAAGTATTTTGAAGAAGTAAAGTAAGAAAAGAAGATAGAATTTTAGTTTTAAGGAGTATGCTTTGAGAAGTAATAAGTATTTAGAAAAGTGAAGTAAGAAAAGAAGGTAGAATTTCAGTCTTAAGGAGTATTCTTTGAGAAGTAATAAGTATTTAGAAAAGTGAAGAAGTAAAGTAAGAAAAGAAGATAGAATTTCAGTTTTAAGGAGTATGTTTTGAGAAGTAATAAGTATTTTGAAGAAGTAAAGTAAGAAAAGAAGATAGAATTTCAGTTTTAAGGAGTATGCTTTGAGAAGTAATAAGTATTTAGAAATGTGAAGAAGTAAAGTAAGAAAAGAAGATAGAATTTCAGTTTTAAGGAGTATGCTTTGAGAAGTAATAAGTAATAAGTATTTTGAAAAGTGAAGTAAGAAAAGAAGATAGAATTTCAGTTTTAAGGAGTATGCTTTGAGAAATAATAAGTATTTTGAAGAATTAAAGTAAGAAAAGAAGATAGAATTTCAGTTTTAAGGAGTATGCTTTGAGAAGTAATAAGTATTTTGAAGAAGTAAAGTAAGAAAAGAAGATAGAATTTCAGTTTTAAGGAGTATGCTTTGAGAAGTAATAAGTATTTAGAAATGTGAAGAAGTAAAGTAAGAAAAGAAGATAGAATTTCAGTTTTAAGGAGTATGCTTTGAGAAGTAATAAGTATTTAGAAATGTGAAGAAGTAAAGTAAGAAAAGAAGATAGAATTTCAGTTTTAAGGAGTATGTTTTGAGAAGTAATAAGTATTTTGAAGAAGTAAAGTAAGAAAAGAAGGTAGAATTTTAGTTTTAAGGAGTATGCTTTGAGAAGTAATAAGTATTTTGAAGAAGTAAAGTAAGAAAAGAAGATAGAATTTCAGTTTTAAGGAGTATGCTTTGAGAAGTAATAAGTATTTAGAAATGTGAAGAAGTAAAGTAAGAAAAGAAAATAGAATTTCAGTTTTAAGGAGTATGCTTTGAGAAGTAATAAGTATTTTGAAGAAGTAAAGTAAGAAAAGAAGATAGAATTTTAGTTTTAAGGAGTATGCTTTGAGAAGTAATAAGTATTTTGAAAAGTGAAGAAGTAAAGTAAGAAAAGAAGGTAGAATTTTAGTTTTAAGGAGTATGCTTTGAGAAGTAATAAGTATTTAGAAATGTGAAGAAGTAAAGTAAGAAAAGAAGATAGAATTTCAGTTTTAAGGAGTATGCTTTGAGAAGTAATAAGTATTTTGAAAAGTGAAGAAGTAAAGTAAGAAAAGAAGGTAGAATTTCAGTCTTAAGGAGTATGCTTTGAGAAGTAATAAGTATTTAGAAATGTGAAGAAGTAAAGTAAGAAAAGAAGATAGAATTTCAGTTTTAAGGTGTATTTTTTGAGAAGTAATAAGTATTTTGAAGAAGTAAAGTAAGAAAAGAAGATAGAATTTCAGTTTTAAGGAGTATGTTTTGAGAAGTAATAAGTATTTTGAAGAAGTAAAGTAAGAAAAGAAGATAGAATTTCAGTTTTAAGGAGTATGCTTTGAGAAGTAATAAGTATTAAGAAATGTGAAGAAGTAAAGTAAGAAAAGAAGATAGAATTTCAGTTTTAAGGAGTATGTTTTGAGAAGTAATAAGTATTTTGAAGAAGTAAAGTAAGAAAAGAAGGTAGAATTTCAGTTTTAAGGAGTATGCTTTGAGAAGTAATAAGTATTTTGAAGAATTAAAGTAAGAAAAGAAGGTAGAATTTTAGTTTTAAGGAGTATGCTTTGAGAAGTAATAAGTATTTTGAAGAATTAAAGTAAGAAAAGAAGATAGAATTTCAGTTTTAAGGAGTATGCTTTGAGAAGTAATAAGTATTTTGAAGAATTAAAGTAAGAAAAGAAGATAGAATTTCAGTTTTAAGGAGTATGCTTTGAGAAGTAATAAGTATTTTGAAGAATTAAAGTAAGAAAAGAAGATAGAATTTCAGTTTTAAGGAGTATGCTTTGAGAAGTAATAAGTAAATAAGTATTTTGAAGAAGTAAAGTAAGTAAAAAGAAAATAGAATTTCAGTTTTAAGGAGTATGCTTTGAGAAGTAATAAGTATTTTGAAGAAGTAAAGTAAGAAAAGAAGATAGAATTTCAGTTTTAAGGAGTATGCTTTGAGAAGTAATAAGTATTTAGAAATGTGAAGAAGTAAAGTAAGAAAAGAAAATAGAATTTCAGTTTTAAGGAGTATGCTTTGAGAAGTAATAAGTATTTAGAAATGTGAAGAAGTAAAGTAAGAAAAGAAGATAGAATTTCAGTTTTAAGGAGTATGCTTTGAGAAGTAATAAGTATTTTGAAAAGTGAAGAAGTAAAGTAAGAAAAGAAGGTAGAATTTTAGTTTTAAGGAGTATGCTTTGAGAAGTAATAAGTATTTAGAAATGTGAAGAAGTAAAGTAAGAAAAGAAGATAGAATTTCAGTTTTAAGGAGTATGCTTTGAGAAGTAATAAGTATTTTGAAGAAGTAAAGTAAGAAAAGAAGATAGAATTTTAGTTTTAAGGAGTATGCTTTGAGAAGTAATAAGTATTTTGAAGAAGTAAAGTAAGAAAAGAAGATAGAATTTTAGTTTTAAGGAGTATGCTTTGAGAAGTAATAAGTATTTAGAAAAGTGAAGTAAGAAAAGAAGGTAGAATTTCAGTTTTAAGGAGTATGTTTTGAGAAGTAATAAGTATTTTGAAGAAGTAAAGTAAGAAAAGAAGATAGAATTTCAGTTTTAAGGAGTATGCTTTGAGAAGTAATAAGTATTTAGAAATGTGAAGAAGTAAAGTAAGAAAAGAAGATAGAATTTCAGTTTTAATGAGTATGCTTTGAGAAGTAATAAGTATTTAGAAATGTGAAGAATTAAAGTAAGAAAAGAAGATAGAATTTCAGTTTTAAGGAGTATGCTTTGAGAAATAATAAGTATTTTGAAGAAGTAAAGTAAGAAAAGAAGATTGAATTTCAGTCTTAAGGAGTATGCTTTGAGAAGTAATAAGTATTTTGAAGAAGTAAAGTAAGAAAAGAAGATAGAATTTCAGTTTTAAGGAGTATGCTTTGACAAGTAATAAGTATTTTGAAAAGTGAAGAAGTAAAGTAAGAAAAGAAGATAGAATTTCAGTTTTAAGGAGTATGCTTTGAGAAGTAATAAGTATTAAGAAATGTGAAGAAGTAAAGTAAGAAAAGAAGATAGAATTTCAGTTTTAAGGAGTATGTTTTGAGAAGTAATAAGTATTTTGAAGAAGTAAAGTAAGAAAAGAAGATAGAATTTCAGTTTTAAGGAGTATGCTTTGAGAAGTAATAAGTAATAAGTATTTTGAAGAAGTAAAGTAAGAAAAGAAGATAGAATTTCAGTTTTAAGGAGTATGCTTTGAGAAGTAATAAGTATTTTGAAGAAGTAAAGTAAGAAAAGAAGATAGAATTTCAGTTTTAAGGAGCATGCTTTGAGAAATAATAAGTATTTTGAAGAATTAAAGTAAGAAAAGAAGATAGAATTTCAGTTTTAAGGAGTATGCTTTGAGAAGTAATAAGTATTTTGAAGAAGTAAAGTAAGAAAAGAAGATAGAATTTCAGTTTTAAGGAGTATGCTTTGAGAAGTAATAAGTATTTAGAAATGTGAAGAAGTAAAGTAAGAAAAGAAGATAGAATTTCAGTTTTAAGGAGTATGCTTTGAGAAGTAATAAGTATTTTGAAGAAGTAAAGTAAGAAAAGAAGGTAGAATTTTAGTTTTAAGGAGTATGCTTTGAGAAGTAATAAGTATTTAGAAAAGTGAAGTAAGAAAAGAAGGTAGAATTTCAGTCTTAAGGAGTATGCTTTGAGAAGTAATAAGTATTTAGAAAAGTGAAGAAGTAAAGTAAGAAAATAAGATAGAATTTCAGTTTTAAGGAGTATGTTTTGAGAAGTAATAAGTATTTTGAAGAAGTAAAGTAAGAAAAGAAGATAGAATTTCAGTTTTAAGGAGTATGCTTTGAGAAGTAATAAGTATTTAGAAATGTGAAGAAGTAAAGTAAGAAAAGAAGATAGAATTTCAGTTTTAAGGAGTATGCTTTGAGAAGTAATAAGTAATAAGTATTTTGAAGAATTAAAGTAAGAAAAGAAGATAGAATTTCAGTTTTAAGGAGTATGCTTTGAGAAGTAATAAGTATTTTGAAGAAGTAAAGTAAGAAAAGAAGATAGAATTTCAGTTTTAAGGAGTATGCTTTGAGAAGTAATAAGTATTTTGAAGAAGTAAAGTAAGAAAAGAAGATAGAATTTTAGTTTTAAGGAGTATGCTTTGAGAAGTAATAAGTATTTTGAAGAAGTAAAGTAAGAAAAGAAGATTGAATTTCAGTCTTAAGGAGTATGCTTTGAGAAGTAATAAGTATTTTGAAGAAGTAAAGTAAGAAAAGAAGATAGAATTTCAGTTTTAAGGAGTATGCTTTGACAAGTAATAAGTATTTTGAAAAGTGAAGAAGTAAAGTAAGAAAAGAAGGTAGAATTTTAGTTTTAAGGAGTATGCTTTGAGAAGTAATAAGTATTTAGAAATGTGAAGAAGTAAAGTAAGAAAAGAAGATAGAATTTCAGTTTTAAGGAGTATGTTTTGAGAAGTAATAAGTATTTTGAAGAAGTAAAGTAAGAAAAGAAGATAGAATTTCAGTTTTAAGGAGTATGCTTTGAGAAGTAATAAGTAATAAGTATTTTGAAGAAGTAAAGTAAGAAAAGAAGATAGAATTTCAGTTTTAAGGAGTATGCTTTGAGAAGTAATAAGTAATAAGTATTTTGAAGAAGTAAAGTAAGAAAAGAAGATAGAATTTCAGTTTTAAGGAGCATGCTTTGAGAAATAATAAGTATTTTGAAGAATTAAAGTAAGAAAAGAAGATAGAATTTCAGTTTTAAGGAGTATGCTTTGAGAAGTAATAAGTATTTTGAAGAAGTAAAGTAAGAAAAGAAGATAGAATTTCAGTTTTAAGGAGTATGCTTTGAGAAGTAATAAGTATTTAGAAATGTGAAGAAGTAAAGTAAGAAAAGAAGATAGAATTTCAGTTTTAAGGAGTATGCTTTGAGAAGTAATAAGTATTTTGAAGAAGTAAAGTAAGAAAAGAAGGTAGAATTTTAGTTTTAAGGAGTATGCTTTGAGAAGTAATAAGTATTTAGAAAAGTGAAGTAAGAAAAGAAGGTAGAATTTCAGTCTTAAGGAGTATGCTTTGAGAAGTAATAAGTATTTAGAAAAGTGAAGAAGTAAAGTAAGAAAATAAGATAGAATTTCAGTTTTAAGGAGTATGTTTTGAGAAGTAATAAGTATTTTGAAGAAGTAAAGTAAGAAAAGAAGATAGAATTTCAGTTTTAAGGAGTATGCTTTGAGAAGTAATAAGTATTTAGAAATGTGAAGAAGTAAAGTAAGAAAAGAAGATAGAATTTCAGTTTTAAGGAGTATGCTTTGAGAAGTAATAAGTATTTTGAAAAGTGAAGAAGTAAAGTAAGAAAAGAAGGTAGAATTTTAGTTTTAAGGAGTATGCTTTGAGAAGTAATAAGTATTTAGAAATGTGAAGAAGTAAAGTAAGAAAAGAAGATAGAATTTCAGTTTTAAGGAGTATGCTTTGAGAAGTAATAAGTATTTAGAAATGTGAAGAAGTAAAGTAAGAAAAGAAGATAGAATTTCAGTTTTAAGGAGTATGCTTTGAGAAGTAATAAGTATTTTGAAGAATTAAAGTAAGAAAAGAAGGTAGAATTTCAGTCTTAAGGAGTATTCTTTGAGAAGTAATAAGTATTTAGAAAAGTGAAGAAGTAAAGTAAGAAAAGAAGATAGAATTTCAGTTTTAAGGAGTATGTTTTGAGAAGTAATAAGTATTTTGAAGAAGTAAAGTAAGAAAAGAAGATAGAATTTCAGTTTTAAGGAGTATGCTTTGAGAAGTAATAAGTATTTTGAAGAATTAAAGTAAGAAAAGAAGATAGAATTTCAGTTTTAAGGAGTATGCTTTGAGAAGTAATAAGTAATAAGTATTTTGAAGAAGTAAAGTAAGAAAAGAAAATAGAATTTCAGTTTTAAGGAGTATGCTTTGAGAAGTAATAAGTAATAAGTATTTTGAAGAAGTAAAGTAAGAAAAGAAGATAGAATTTCAGTTTTAAGGAGTATGCTTTGAGAAATAATAAGTATATTGAAGAATTAAAGTAAGAAAAGAAGATAGAATTTCAGTTTTAAGGAGTATGCTTTGAGAAGTAATAAGTATTTAGAAATGTGAAGAAGTAAAGTAAGAAAAGAAGATAGAATTTCAGTTTTAAGGAGTATGCTTTGAGAAGTAATAAGTATTTTGAAGAAGTAAAGTAAGAAAAGAAGATAGAATTTTAGTTTTAAGGAGTATGCTTTGAGAAGTAATAAGTATTTAGAAAAGTGAAGTAAGAAAAGAAGGTAGAATTTCAGTCTTAAGGAGTATGCTTTGAGAAGTAATAAGTATTTAGAAAAGAGAAGAAGTAAAGTAAGAAAATAAGATAGAATTTCAGTTTTAAGGAGTATGTTTTGAGAAGTAATAAGTATTTTGAAGAAGTAAAGTAAGAAAAGAAGATAGAATTTCAGTTTTAAGGAGTATGCTTTGAGAAGTAATAAGTATTTAGAAATGTGAAGAAGTAAAGTAAGAAAAGAAGATAGAATTTCAGTTTTAAGGAGTATGCTTTGAGAAGTAATAAGTATTTTGAAAAGTGAAGAAGTAAAGTAAGAAAAGAAGGTAGAATTTTAGTTTTAAGGAGTATGCTTTGAGAAGTAATAAGTATTTAGAAATGTGAAGAAGTAAAGTAAGAAAAGAAAATAGAATTTCAGTTTTAAGGAGTATGCTTTGAGAAGTAATAAGTATTTTGAAGAAGTAAAGTAAGAAAAGAAGATAGAATTTTAGTTTTAAGGAGTATGCTTTGAGAAGTAATAAGTATTTAGAAAAGTGAAGTAAGAAAAGAAGGTAGAATTTCAGTTTTAAGGAGTATGTTTTGAGAAGTAATATGTATTTTGAAGAAGTAAAGTAAGAAAAGAAGATAGAATTTCAGTTTTAAGGAGTATGCTTTGAGAAGTAATAAGTAATAAGTATTTTGAAGAAGTAAAGTAAGAAAAGAAGATAGAATTTCAGTTTTAAGGAGTATGCTTTGAGAAGTAATAAGTAATAAGTATTTTGAAGAAGTAAAGTAAGAAAAGAAGATAGAATTTCAGTTTTAAGGAGCATGCTTTGAGAAATAATAAGTATTTTGAAGAAGTAAAGTAAGAAAAGAAGATAGAATTTCAGTTTTAAGGAGTATGCTTTGAGAAGTAATAAGTATTTTGAAGAAGTAAAGTAAGAAAAGAAGATAGAATTTCAGTTTTAAGGAGTATGCTTTGAGATAGAATTTCAGTTTTAAGGAGTATGCTTTGAGAAGTAATAAGTATTTTGAAGAAGTAAAGTAAGAAAAGAAGATAGAATTTCAGTTTTAAGGAGTATGTTTTGAGAAGTAATAAGTATTTTGAAGAAGTAAAGTAAGAAAAGAAGATAGAATTTCAGTTTTAAGGAGTATGCTTTGAGAAGTAATAAGTGATAAGTATTTTGAAGAAGTAAAGTAAGAAAAGAAGATAGAATTTCAGTTTTAAGGAGTATGCTTTGAGAAGTAATAAGTATTTTGAAGAAGTAAAGTAAGAAAAGAAGATAGAATTTCAGTTTTAAGGAGTATGCTTTGAGAAGTAATAAGTATTTTGAAGAAGTAAAGTAAGAAAAGAAGATAGAATTTCAGTTTTAAGGAGTATGTTTTGAGAAGTAATAAGTATTTTGAAGAAGTAAAGTAAGAAAAGAAGATAGAATTTCAGTTTTAAGGAGTATGCTTTGAGAAGTAATAAGTATTTTGAAGAATTAAAGTAAGAAAAGAAGATAGAATTTCAGTTTTAAGGAGTATGCATTGAGAAGTAATAAGTATTTTGAAGAAGTAAAGTAAGAAAAGAAGATAGAATTTCAGTTTTAAGGAGTATGCTTTGAGAAGTAATAAGTATTTAGAAATGTGAAGAAGTAAAGTAAGAAAAGAAGATAGAATTTCAGTTTTAAGGAGTATGTTTTGAGAAGTAATAAGTATTTTGAAGAAGTAAAGTAAGAAAAGAAGATTGAATTTCAGTTTTAAGGAGTATGCTTTGAGAAGTAATAAGTATTTTGAAGAAGTAAAGTAAGAAAAGAAGATAGAATTTCAGTTTTAAGGAGTATGCATTGAGAAGTAATAAGTATTTTGAAGAATTAAAGTAAGAAAAGAAGATAGAATTTCAGTTTTAAGGAGTATGCATTGAGAAGTAATAAGTATTTTGAAGAAGTAAAGTAAGAAAAGAAGATAGAATTTCAGTTTTAAGGAGTATGCTTTGAGAAGTAATAAGTATTTTGAAGAAGTAAAGTAAGAAAAGAAGATAGAATTTCAGTTTTAAGGAGTATGCATTGAGAAGTAATAAGTATTTTGAAGAAGTAAAGTAAGAAAAGAAGATAGAATTTCAGTTTTAAGGAGTATGCTTTGAGAAGTAATAAGTATTTTGAAGAAGTAAAGTAAGAAAAGAAGATAGAATTTCAGTTTTAAGGAGTATGCTTTGAGAAGTAATAAGTATTTTGAAGAAGTAAAGTAAGAAAAGAAGATAGAATTTCAGTTTTAAGGAGTATGTTTTGAGAAGTAATAAGTATTTTGAAGAAGTAAAGTAAGAAAAGAAGATAGAATTTCAGTTTTAAGGAGTATGCTTTGAGAAGTAATAAGTATTTAGAAATGTGAAGAAGTAAAGTAAGAAAAGAAGATAGAATTTCAGTTTTAAGGAGTATGCTTTGAGAAGTAATAAGTATTTTGAAGAAGTAAAGTAAGAAAAGAAGATAGAATTTCAGTTTTAAGGAGTATGCTTTGAGAAGTAATAAGTATTTTGAAGAAGTAAAGTAAGAAAAGAAGATAGAATTTCAGTTTTATGGAGTATGCTTTGAGAAGTAATAAGTATTTTGAAGAAGTAAAGTAAGAAAAGAAGATTGAATTTCAGTCTTAAGGAGTATGCTTTGAGAAGTAATAAGTATTTAGAAAAGTGAAGAAGTAAAGTAAGAAAAGAAGATAGAATTTCAGTTTTAAGGAGTATGCTTTGAGAAGTAATAAGTATTTTGAAGAAGTAAAGTAAGAAAAGAAGATAGAATTTCAGTTTTAAGGAGTATGCTTTGAGAAGTAATAAGTATTTGAAGAATTAAAGTAAGAAAAGAAGATAGAATTTCAGTTTTAAGGAGTATGCATTGAGAAGTAATAAGTATTTAGAAATGTGAAGAAGTAAAGTAAGAAAAGAAGATAGAATTTCAGTTTTAAGGAGTATGCTTTGAGAAGTAATAAGTATTTAGAAATGTGAAGAAGTAAAGTAAGAAAAGAAGATAGAATTTCAGTTTTAAGGAGTATGTTTTGAGAAGTAATAAGTATTTTGAAGAAGTAAAGTAAGAAAAGAAGATAGAATTTCAGTTTTAAGGAGTATGCATTGAGAAGTAATAAGTATTTTGAAGAAGTAAAGTAAGAAAAGAAGATAGAATTTCAGTTTTAAGAGTATGCATTGAGAAGTAATAAGTATTTTGAAGAAGTAAAGTAAGAAAAGAAGATAGAATTTCAGTTTTAAGGAGTATGCTTTGAGAAGTAATAAGTATTTTGAAGAATTAAAGTAAGAAAAGAAGATAGAATTTCAGTTTTAAGGAGTATGCTTTGAGAAGTAATAAGTATTTAGAATGTGAAGAAGTAAAGTAAGAAAAGAAGATAGAATTTCAGTTTTAAGGAGTAATCTTTGAGAAGTAATAAGTATTTTGAAGAATTAAAGTAAGAAAAGAAGATAGAATTTCAGTTTTAAGGAGTATGTTTTGAGAAGTAATAAGTATTTTGAAGAAGTAAAGTAAGAAAAGAAGATTGAATTTCAGTTTTAAGGAGTATGCTTTGAGAAGTAATAAGTATTTAGAAATGTGAAGAAGTAAAGTAAGAAAAGAAGATAGAATTTCAGTTTTAAGGAGTATGTTTTGAGAAGTAATAAGTATTTTGAAGAATTAAAGTAAGAAAAGAAGATAGAATTTCAGTTTTAAGGAGTATGCATTGAGAAGTAATAAGTATTTAGAAATGTGAAGAAGTAAAGTAAGAAAAGAAGATAGAATTTCAGTTTTAAGGAGTATGCTTTGAGAAGTAATAAGTATTTAGAAATGTGAAGAAGTAAAGTAAGAAAAGAAGATAGAATTTCAGTTTTAAGGAGTATGTTTTGAGAAGTAATAAGTATTTTGAAGAAGTAAAGTAAGAAAAGAAGATAGAATTTCAGTTTTAAGGAGTATGTTTTGAGAAGTAATAAGTATTTAGAAATGTGAAGAAGTAAAGTAAGAAAAGAAGATAGAATTTCAGTTTTAAGGAGTATGCTTTGAGAAGTAATAAGTATTTTGAAGAAGTAAAGTAAGAAAAGAAGATAGAATTTCAGTTTTAAGGAGTATGCTTTGAGAAGTAATAAGTATTTAGAAATGTGAAGAAGTAAAGTAAGAAAAGAAGATAGAATTTCAGTTTTAAGGAGTATGCTTTGAGAAGTAATAAGTATTTAGAAATGTGAAGAAGTAAAGTAAGAAAAGAAGATAGAATTTCAGTTTTAAGGAGTATGTTTTGAGAAGTAATAAGTATTTTGAAGAAGTAAAGTAAGAAAAGAAGATAGAATTTCAGTTTTAAGGAGTATGTTTTGAGAAGTAATAAGTATTTTGAAGAAGTAAAGTAAGAAAAGAAGATTGAATTTCAGTTTTAAGGAGTATGCTTTGAGAAGTAATAAGTATTTAGAAATGTGAAGAAGTAAAGTAAGAAAAGAAGATAGAATTTCAGTTTTAAGGAGTATGTTTTGAGAAGTAATAAGTATTTTGAAGAATTAAAGTAAGAAAAGAAGATAGAATTTCAGTTTTAAGGAGTATGCATTGAGAAGTAATAAGTATTTAGAAATGTGAAGAAGTAAAGTAAGAAAAGAAGATAGAATTTCAGTTTTAAGGAGTATGCTTTGAGAAGTAATAAGTATTTAGAAATGTGAAGAAGTAAAGTAAGAAAAGAAGATAGAATTTCAGTTTTAAGGAGTATGCTTTGAGAAGTAATAAGTATTTTGAAGAAGTAAAGTAAGAAAAGAAGATAGAATTTCAGTTTTAAGGAGTATGTTTTGAGAAGTAATAAGTATTTTGAAGAAGTAAAGTAAGAAAAGAAGATTGAATTTCAGTTTTAAGGAGTATGCTTTGAGAAGTAATAAGTATTTAGAAATGTGAAGAAGTAAAGTAAGAAAAGAAGATAGAATTTCAGTTTTAAGGAGTATGTTTTGAGAAGTAATAAGTATTTTGAAGAAGTAAAGTAAGAAAAGAAGATAGAATTTCAGTTTTAAGGAGTATGCTTTGAGAAGTAATAAGTATTTTGAAGAATTAAAGTAAGAAAAGAAGATAGAATTTCAGTTTTAAGGAGTATGCTTTGAGAAGTAATAAGTATTTAGAAATGTGAAGAAGTAAAGTAAGAAAAGAAGATAGAATTTCAGTTTTAAAGAGTATGCTTTGAGAAGTAATAAGTATTTAGAAATGTGAAGAAGTAAAGTAAGAAAAGAAGATAGAATTTCAGTTTTAAGGAGTATGCTTTGAGAAGTAATAAGTATTTTGAAGAAGTAAAGTAAGAAAAGAAGATAGAATTTCAGTTTTAAGGAGTATGCTTTGAGAAGTAATAAGTATTTTGAAGAATTAAAGTAAGAAAAGAAGATAGAATTTCAGTTTTAAGGAGTATGCATTGAGAAGTAATAAGTATTTTGAAGAAGTAAAGTAAGAAAAGAAGATAGAATTTCAGTTTTAAGGAGTATGCTTTGAGAAGTAATAAGTATTTAGAAATGTGAAGAAGTAAAGTAAGAAAAGAAGATAGAATTTCAGTTTTAAGGAGTATGCTTTGAGAAGTAATAAGTATTTTGAAGAAGTAAAGTAAGAAAAGAAGATAGAATTTCAGTTTTAAGGAGTATGCTTTGAGAAGTAATAAGTAGTATTTTGAAGAAGTAAAGTAAGAAAAGAAGATAGAATTTCAGTTTTAAGGAGTATGCTTTGAGAAGTAATAAGTATTTTGAAGAATTAAAGTAAGAAAAGAAGATAGAATTTCAGTTTTAAGGAGTATGCTTTGAGAAGTAATAAGTATTTTGAAGAAGTAAAGTAAGAAAAGAAGATAGAATTTCAGTTTTAAGGAGTATGCTTTGAGAAGTAATAAGTATTTTGAAGAATTAAAGTAAGAAAAGAAGATAGAATTTCAGTTTTAAGGAGTATGCATTGAGAAGTAATAAGTAATAAGTATTGTGAAGAAGTAAAGTAAGAAAAGAAGATAGAATTTCAGTTTTAAGGAGTATGCTTTGAGAAGTAATAAGTATTTGTGAAGAAGTAAAGTAAGAAAAGAAGATAGAATTTCAGTTTTAAGGAGTATGCTTTGAGAAGTAATAAGTATTTTGAAGAAGTAAAGTAAGAAAAGAAGATAGAATTTCAGTTTTAAGGAGTATGTTTTGAGAAGTAATAAGTATTTTGAAGAAGTAAAGTAAGAAAAGAAGATAGAATTTCAGTTTTAAGGAGTATGCTTTGAGAAGTAATAAGTATTTTGAAGAAGTAAAGTAAGAAAAGAAGATAGAATTTCAGTTTTAAGGAGTATGCTTTGAGAAGTAATAAGTATTTTGAAGAAGTAAAGTAAGAAAAGAAGATAGAATTTCAGTTTTAAGGAGTATGCTTTGAGAAGTAATAAGTATTTTGAAGAAGTAAAGTAAGAAAAGAAGATAGAATTTCAGTTTTAAGGAGTATGCTTTGAGAAGTAATAAGTATTTAGAAATGAAGAAGTAAAGTAAGAAAAGAAGATAGAATTTCAGTTTTAAGGAGTATGTTTTGAGAAGTAATAAGTATTTTGAAGAAGTAAAGTAAGAAAAGAAGATAGAATTTCAGTTTTAAGGAGTATGTTTTGAGAAGTAATAAGTATTTTGAAGAAGTAAAGTAAGAAAAGAAGATAGAATTTCAGTTTTAAGGAGTATGCTTTGAGAAGTAATAAGTATTTTGAAGAATTAAAGTAAGAAAAGAAGATAGAATTTCAGTTTTAAGGAGTATGCTTTGAGAAGTAATAAGTATTTTGAAGAAGTAAAGTAAGAAAAGAAGATAGAATTTCAGTTTTAAGGAGTATGCTTTGAGAAGTAATAAGTATTTTGAAGAAGTAAAGTAAGAAAAGAAGATAGAATTTCAGTTTTAAGGAGTATGCTTTGAGAAGTAATAAGTATTTGTGAAGAAGTAAAGTAAGAAAAGAAGATAGAATTTCAGTTTTAAGGAGTATGCTTTGAGAAGTAATAAGTATTTTGAAGAAGTAAAGTAAGAAAAGAAGATAGAATTTCAGTTTTAAGGAGTATGCTTTGAGAAGTAATAAGTATTTTGAAGAAGTAAAGTAAGAAAAGAAGATAGAATTTCAGTTTTAAGGAGTATGCTTTGAGAAGTAATAAGTATTTTGAAGAAGTAAAGTAAGAAAAGAAGATAGAATTTCAGTTTTAAGGAGTATGCTTTGAGAAGTAATAAGTATTTTGAAGAAGTAAAGTAAGAAAAGAAGATAGAATTTCAGTTTTAAGGAGTATGCTTTGAGAAGTAATAAGTATTTTGAAGAAGTAAAGTAAGAAAAGAAGATAGAATTTCAGTTTTAAGGAGTATGCTTTGAGAAGTAATAAGTATTTAGAAATGTGAAGAAGTAAAGTAAGAAAAGAAGATAGAATTTCAGTTTTAAGGAGTATGCTTTGAGAAGTAATAAGTATTTTGAAGAATTAAAGTAAGAAAAGAAGATAGAATTTCAGTTTTAAGGAGTATGCTTTGAGAAGTAATAAGTATTTTGAAGAAGTAAAGTAAGAAAAGAAGATAGAATTTCAGTTTTAAGGAGTATGCTTTGAGAAGTAATAAGTATTTTGAAGAAGTAAAGTAAGAAAAGAAGATAGAATTTCAGTTTTAAGGAGTATGCTTTGAGAAGTAATAAGTATTTTGAAGAAGTAAAGTAAGAAAAGAAGATAGAATTTCAGTTTTAAGGAGTATGTTTTGAGAAGTAATAAGTATTTTGAAGAAGTAAAGTAAGAAAAGAAGATAGAATTTCAGTTTTAAGGAGTATGCTTTGAGAAGTAATAAGTATTTAGAAATGTGAAGAAGTAAAGTAAGAAAAGAAGATAGAATTTCAGTTTTAAGGAGTATGCTTTGAGAAGTAATAAGTATTTTGAAGAAGTAAAGTAAGAAAAGAAGATAGAATTTCAGTTTTAAGGAGTATGCTTTGAGAAGTAATAAGTATTTTGAAGAATTAAAGTAAGAAAAGAAGATAGAATTTCAGTTTTAAGGAGTATGCTTTGAGAAGTAATAAGTATTTAGAAATGTGAAGAAGTAAAGTAAGAAAAGAAGATAGAATTTCAGTTTTAAGGAGTATGCTTTGAGAAGTAATAAGTATTTAGAAATGTGAAGAAGTAAAGTAAGAAAAGAAGATAGAATTTCAGTTTTAAGGAGTATGTTTTGAGAAGTAATAAGTATTTTTGAAGAAGTAAAGTAAGAAAAGAAGATAGAATTTCAGTTTTAAGGAGTATGCTTTGAGAAGTAATAAGTATTTTGAAGAATTAAAGTAAGAAAAGAAGATAGAATTTCAGTTTTAAGGAGTATGCTTTGAGAAGTAATAAGTATTTTGAAGAAGTAAAGTAAGAAAAGAAGATAGAATTTCAGTTTTAAGGAGTATGCTTTGAGAAGTAATAAGTATTTAGAAATGTGAAGAAGTAAAGTAAGAAAAGAAGATAGAATTTCAGTTTTAAGGAGTATGTTTTGAGAAGTAATAAGTATTTTGAAGAAGTAAAGTAAGAAAAGAAGATAGAATTTCAGTTTTAAGGAGTATGCTTTGAGAAGTAATAAGTATTTTGAAGAAGTAAAGTAAGAAAAGAAGATAGAATTTCAGTTTTAAGGAGTATGCATTGAGAAGTAATAAGTATTTTGAAGAAGTAAAGTAAGAAAAGAAGATAGAATTTCAGTTTTAAGGAGTATGCATTGAGAAGTAATAAGTATTTTGAAGAAGTAAAGTAAGAAAAGAAGATAGAATTTCAGTTTTAAGGAGTATGCTTTGAGAAGTAATAAGTATTTTGAAGAATTAAAGTAAGAAAAGAAGATAGAATTTCAGTTTTAAGGAGTATGCTTTGAGAAGTAATAAGTATTTTGAAGAAGTAAAGTAAGAAAAGAAGATAGAATTTCAGTTTTAAGGAGTATGCTTTGAGAAGTAATAAGTATTTTGAAGAAGTAAAGTAAGAAAAGAAGATAGAATTTCAGTTTTAAGGAGTATGCTTTGAGAAGTAATAAGTATTTTGAAGAAGTAAAGTAAGAAAAGAAGATAGAATTTCAGTTTTAAGGAGTATGTTTTGAGAAGTAATAAGTATTTTGAAGAAGTAAAGTAAGAAAAGAAGATTGAATTTCAGTTTTAAGGAGTATGCTTTGAGAAGTAATAAGTATTTAGAAATGTGAAGAAGTAAAGTAAGAAAAGAAGATAGAATTTCAGTTTTAAGGAGTATGTTTTGAGAAGTAATAAGTATTTTGAAGAAGTAAAGTAAGAAAAGAAGATAGAATTTCAGTTTTAAGGAGTATGCTTTGAGAAGTAATAAGTATTTTGAAGAAGTAAAGTAAGAAAAGAAGATAGAATTTCAGTTTTAAGGAGTATGCTTTGAGAAGTAATAAGTATTTTGAAGAATTAAAGTAAGAAAAGAAGATAGAATTTCAGTTTTAAGGAGTATGCTTTGAGAAGTAATAAGTATTTAGAAATGTGAAGAAGTAAAGTAAGAAAAGAAGATAGAATTTCAGTTTTAAAGAGTATGCTTTGAGAAGTAATAAGTATTTAGAAATGTGAAGAAGTAAAGTAAGAAAAGAAGATAGAATTTCAGTTTTAAGGAGTATGTTTTGAGAAGTAATAAGTATTTTGAAGAAGTAAAGTAAGAAAAGAAGATAGAATTTCAGTTTTAAGGAGTATGTTTTGAGAAGTAATAAGTATTTTGAAGAAGTAAAGTAAGAAAAGAAGATAGAATTTCAGTTTTAAGGAGTATGTTTTGAGAAGTAATAAGTATTTTGAAGAAGTAAAGTAAGAAAAGAAGATTGAATTTCAGTTTTAAGGAGTATGCTTTGAGAAGTAATAAGTATTTAGAAATGTGAAGAAGTAAAGTAAGAAAAGAAGATAGAATTTCAGTTTTAAGGAGTATGTTTTGAGAAGTAATAAGTATTTAGAAATGTGAAGAAGTAAAGTAAGAAAAGAAGATAGAATTTCAGTTTTAAGGAGTATTCTTTGAGAAGTAATAAGTATTTTGAAGAATTAAAGTAAGAAAAGAAGATAGAATTTCAGTTTTAAGGAGTATGTTTTGAGAAGTAATAAGTATTTTGAAGAAGTAAAGTAAGAAAAGAAGATTGAATTTCAGTTTTAAGGAGTATGCTTTGAGAAGTAATAAGTATTTAGAAATGTGAAGAAGTAAAGTAAGAAAAGAAGATAGAATTTCAGTTTTAAGGAGTATGTTTTGAGAAGTAATAAGTATTTTGAAGAATTAAAGTAAGAAAAGAAGATAGAATTTCAGTTTTAAGGAGTATGCATTGAGAAGTAATAAGTATTTAGAAATGTGAAGAAGTAAAGTAAGAAAAGAAGATAGAATTTCAGTTTTAAGGAGTATGCTTTGAGAAGTAATAAGTATTTAGAAATGTGAAGAAGTAAAGTAAGAAAAGAATATAGAATTTCAGTTTTAAGGAGTATGCTTTGAGAAGTAATAAGTATTTTGAAGAAGTAAAGTAAGAAAAGAAGATAGAATTTCAGTTTTAAGGAGTATGTTTTGAGAAGTAATAAGTATTTTGAAGAAGTAAAGTAAGAAAAGAAGATTGAATTTCAGTTTTAAGGAGTATGCTTTGAGAAGTAATAAGTATTTAGAAATGTGAAGAAGTAAAGTAAGAAAAGAAGATAGAATTTCAGTTTTAAGGAGTATGTTTTGAGAAGTAATAAGTATTTTGAAGAAGTAAAGTAAGAAAAGAAGATAGAATTTCAGTTTTAAGGAGTATGCTTTGAGAAGTAATAAGTATTTTGAAGAATTAAAGTAAGAAAAGAAGATAGAATTTCAGTTTTAAGGAGTATGCTTTGAGAAGTAATAAGTATTTAGAAATGTGAAGAAGTAAAGTAAGAAAAGAAAATAGAATTTCAGTTTTAAGGAGTATGCTTTGAGAAGTAATAAGTAATAAGTATTTTGAAGAAGTAAAGTAAGAAAAGAAGATAGAATTTCAGTTTTAAGGAGTATGCTTTGAGAAGTAATAAGTATTTTGAAGAAGTAAAGTAAGAAAAGAAGATAGAATTTCAGTTTTAAGGAGTATGCTTTGAGAAGTAATAAGTATTTTGAAGAATTAAAGTAAGAAAAGAAGATAGAATTTCAGTTTTAAGGAGTATGCATTGAGAAGTAATAAGTATTTTGAAGAAGTAAAGTAAGAAAAGAAGATAGAATTTCAGTTTTAAGGAGTATGCTTTGAGAAGTAATAAGTATTTAGAAATGTGAAGAAGTAAAGTAAGAAAAGAAGATAGAATTTCAGTTTTAAGGAGTATGTTTTGAGAAGTAATAAGTATTTTGAAGAAGTAAAGTAAGAAAAGAAGATTGAATTTCAGTTTTAAGGAGTATGCTTTGAGAAGTAATAAGTATTTTGAAGAAGTAAAGTAAGAAAAGAAGATAGAATTTCAGTTTTAAGGAGTATGCATTGAGAAGTAATAAGTATTTTGAAGAATTAAAGTAAGAAAAGAAGATAGAATTTCAGTTTTAAGGAGTATGCATTGAGAAGTAATAAGTATTTTGAAGAAGTAAAGTAAGAAAAGAAGATAGAATTTCAGTTTTAAGGAGTATGCTTTGAGAAGTAATAAGTATTTTGAAGAATTAAAGTAAGAAAAGAAGATAGAATTTCAGTTTTAAGGAGTATGCATTGAGAAGTAATAAGTATTTTGAAGAAGTAAAGTAAGAAAAGAAGATAGAATTTCAGTTTTAAGGAGTATGCTTTGAGAAGTAATAAGTATTTTGAAGAAGTAAAGTAAGAAAAGAAGATAGAATTTCAGTTTTAAGGAGTATGCTTTGAGAAGTAATAAGTATTTTGAAGAAGTAAAGTAAGAAAAGAAGATAGAATTTCAGTTTTAAGGAGTATGTTTTGAGAAGTAATAAGTATTTTGAAGAAGTAAAGTAAGAAAAGAAGATTGAATTTCAGTTTTAAGGAGTATGCTTTGAGAAGTAATAAGTATTTAGAAATGTGAAGAAGTAAAGTAAGAAAAGAAGATAGAATTTCAGTTTTAAGGAGTATGTTTTGAGAAGTAATAAGTATTTTGAAGAAGTAAAGTAAGAAAAGAAGATAGAATTTCAGTTTTAAGGAGTATGCTTTGAGAAGTAATAAGTATTTTGAAGAAGTAAAGTAAGAAAAGAAGATAGAATTTCAGTTTTAAGGAGTATGCTTTGAGAAGTAATAAGTATTTTGAAGAATTAAAGTAAGAAAAGAAGATAGAATTTCAGTTTTAAGGAGTATGCTTTGAGAAGTAATAAGTATTTAGAAATGTGAAGAAGTAAAGTAAGAAAAGAAGATAGAATTTCAGTTTTAAGGAGTATGTTTTGAGAAGTAATAAGTATTTTGAAGAATTAAAGTAAGAAAAGAAGATAGAATTTCAGTTTTAAGGAGTATGCATTGAGAAGTAATAAGTATTTAGAAATGTGAAGAAGTAAAGTAAGAAAAGAAGATAGAATTTCAGTTTTAAGGAGTATGTTTTGAGAAGTAATAAGTATTTTGAAGAAGTAAAGTAAGAAAAGAAGATAGAATTTCAGTTTTAAGGAGTATGCTTTGAGAAGTAATAAGTATTTTGAAGAAGTAAAGTAAGAAAAGAAGATTGAATTTCAGTTTTAAGGAGTATGCTTTGAGAAGTAATAAGTATTTTGAAGAATTAAAGTAAGAAAAGAAGATAGAATTTCAGTTTTAAGGAGTATGCTTTGAGAAGTAATAAGTATTTAGAAATGTGAAGAAGTAAAGTAAGAAAAGAAGATAGAATTTCAGTTTTAAAGAGTATGCTTTGAGAAGTAATAAGTATTTAGAAATGTGAAGAAGTAAAGTAAGAAAAGAAGATAGAATTTCAGTTTTAAGGAGTATGCTTTGAGAAGTAATAAGTATTTAGAAATGTGAAGAAGTAAAGTAAGAAAAGAAGATAGAATTTCAGTTTTAAGGAGTATGTTTTGAGAAGTAATAAGTATTTTGAAGAAGTAAAGTAAGAAAAGAAGATTGAATTTCAGTTTTAAGGAGTATGCTTTGAGAAGTAATAAGTATTTTGAAGAAGTAAAGTAAGAAAAGAAGATAGAATTTCAGTTTTAAGGAGTATGCATTGAGAAGTAATAAGTATTTTGAAGAATTAAAGTAAGAAAAGAAGATAGAATTTCAGTTTTAAGGAGTATGCATTGAGAAGTAAGAAAAGAAGATAATAAGTATTTAGAAATGTGAAGAAGTAAAGTAAGAAAAGAAGATAGAATTTCAGTTTTAAGGAGTATGCTTTGAGAAGTAATAAGTATTTAGAAATGTGAAGAAGTAAAGTAAGAAAAGAAGATAGAATTTCAGTTTTAAGGAGTATGTTTTGAGAAGTAATAAGTATTTTGAAGAAGTAAAGTAAGAAAAGAAGATTGAATTTCAGTTTTAAGGAGTATGCTTTGAGAAGTAATAAGTATTTTGAAGAAGTAAAGTAAGAAAAGAAGATAGAATTTCAGTTTTAAGGAGTATGCATTGAGAAGTAATAAGTATTTTGAAGAAGTAAAGTAAGAAAAGAAGATAGAATTTCAGTTTTAAGGAGTATGCTTTGAGAAGTAATAAGTATTTAGAAATGTGAAGAAGTAAAGTAAGAAAAGAAGATAGAATTTCAGTTTTAAGGAGTATGTTTTGAGAAGTAATAAGTATTTTGAAGAAGTAAAGTAAGAAAAGAAGATAGAATTTCAGTTTTAAGGAGTATGCTTTGAAGAAGTAATATAGTCAGTTTTAAGGAATGCTTTGAGAAGAAGTAAAGTAAGAAAAGAAGATAGAATTTCAGTTTTAAGGAGTATTGCTTTGAGAAGTAATAAGTATTTTGAAGAAGTAAAGTAAGAAAAGAAGATAGAATTTCAGTTTTAAGGAGTATGCTTTTTGAGAAGTAATAAAGTATTTTCAGAAGAGTATGTAGAAGTAAGTAATAAGTATTTTGAAGAAGTAAAGTAAAAAAAGAAGATAGAATTTCAGTTTTAAGGAGTATGCTTTGAGAAGTAATAAGTATTTTGAAGAAGTAAAGTAAGAAAAGAAGATAGAATTTCAGTTTTAAGGAGTATGCATTGAGAAGTAATAAGTATTTTGAAGAAGTAAAGTAAGAAAAGAAGATAGAATTTCAGTTTTAAGGAGTATGCTTTGAGAAGTAATAAGTAATAAGTATTTTGAAGAAGTAAAGTAAGAAAAGAAGATAGAATTTCAGTTTTAAGGAGTATGCATTGAGAAGTAATAAGTATTTAGAAAAGTGAAGTAAGAAAAGAAGGTAGAATTTCAGTTTTAAGGAGTATGCTTTGAGAAGTAATAAGTATTTAGAAAAGTGAAGAAGTAAAGTAAGAAAAGAAGATAGAATTTCAGTTTTAAGGAGTATGCTTTGAGAAGTAATAAGTATTTAGAAATGTGAAGAAGTAAAGTAAGAAAAGAAGATAGAATTTCAGTTTTAAGGAGTATGCTTTGAGAAGTAATAAGTATTTTGAAGAAGTAAAGTAAGAAAAGAAGATAGAATTTCAGTTTTAAGGAGTATGCTTTGAGAAGTAATAAGTATTTTGAAGAAGTAAAGTAAGAAAAGAAGATAGAATTTCAGTTTTAAGGAGTATGCTTTGAGAAGTAATAAGTATTTAGAAAAGTGAAGAAGTAAAGTAAGAAAAGAAGATAGAATTTCAGTTTTAAGGAGTATGCTTTGAGAAGTAATAAGTATTTAGAATTGTGAAGAAGTAAAGTAAAAAAAGAAGATAGAATTTCAGTTTTAAGGAGTATGCTTTGAGAAGTAATAAGTATTTTGAAATGTGAAGAAGTAAAGTAAGAAAAGAAGATAGAATTTCAGTTTTAAGGAGTATGCTTTGAGAAGTAATAAGTATTTAGAAAAGTGAAGAAGTAAAGTAAGAAAAGAAGATAGAATTTCAGTCTTAAGGAGTATGCTTTGAGAAGTAATAAGTATTTAGAAAAGTGAAGAAGTAAAGTAAGAAAAGAAGATAGAATTTCAGCTTTAGTGAGTATGTTTTGAGAAGTAATAAGTATTTTGAAGAAGTAAAGTAAGAAAAGAAGATAGAATTTCAGTTTTAAGGAGTATGCTTTGAGAAGTAATAAGTATTTTGAAGAATTAAAGTAAGAAAAGAAGATAGAATTTCAGTTTTAAGGAGTATGCATTGAGAAGTAATAAGTATTTAGAAATGTGAAGAAGTAAAGTAAGAAAAGAAGATAGAATTTCAGTTTTAAGGAGTATGCTTTGAGAAGTAATAAGTATTTTGAAGAAGTAAAGTAAGAAAAGAAGATAGAATTTCAGTTTTAAGGAGTATGCTTTGAGAAGTAATAAGTAAAAAGTATTTTGAAGAAGTAAAGTAAGAAAAGAAGATAGAATTTCAGTTTTAAGGAGTATGCTTTGAGAAGTAATAAGTATTTTGAAGAAGTAAAGTAAGAAAAGAAAATAGAATTTCAGTTTTAAGGAGTATGCTTTGAGAAGTAATAAGTATTTTGAAGAAGTAAAGTAAGAAAAGAAAATAGAATTTCAGTTTTAAGGAGTATGCTTTGAGAAGTAATAAGTATTTTGAAAAGTGAAGAAGTAAAGTAAGAAAAGAAGATAGAATTTCAGTTTTAAGGAGTATGCTTTGAGAAGTAATAAGTATTTTGAAGAAGTAAAGTAAGAAAAGAAGATAGAATTTCAGTTTTAAGGAGTATGCTTTGAGAAGTAATAAGTATTTGAAAAGTGAAGAAGTAAAGTAAGAAAAGAAGATAGAATTTCAGTTTTAAGGAGTATGCTTTGAGAAGTAATAAGTAATAAGTATTTTGAAGAAGTAAAGTAAGAAAAGAAGATAGAATTTCAGTTTTAAGGAGTATGCTTTGAGAAGTAATAAGTATTTTGAAGAAGTAAAGTAAGAAAAGAAAATAGAATTTCAGTTTTAAGGAGTATGCTTTGAGAAGTAATAAGTAATAAGTATTTTGAAGAAGTAAAGTAAAAAAAGAAAATAGAATTTCAGTTTTAAGGAGTATGCTTTGAGAAGTAATAAGTAATAAGTATTTTGAAGAAGTAAAGTAAGAAAAGAAGATAGAATTTCAGTTTTAAGGAGTATGCTTTGAGAAGTAATAAGTATTTTGAAGAAGTAAAGTAAGAAAAGAAAATAGAATTTCAGTTTTAAGGAGTATGCTTTGAGAAGTAATAAGTAATAAGTATTTTGAAGAAGTAAAGTAAAAAAAGAAAATAGAATTTCAGTTTTAAGGAGTATGCTTTGAGAAGTAATAAGTAATAAGTATTTTGAAGAAGTAAAGTAAAAAAAGAAAATAGAATTTCAGTTTTAAGGAGTATGCTTTGAGAAGTAATAAGTATTTTGAAATGTGAAGAAGTAAAGTAAGAAAAGAAGATAGAATTTCAGTTTTAAGGAGTATGCTTTGAGAAGTAATAAGTATTTTGAAATGTGAAGAAGTAAAGTAAGAAAAGAAGATAGAATTTCAGTTTTAAGGAGTATGCTTTGAGAAGTAATAAGTATTTTGAAGAAGTAAAGTAAGAAAAGAAGATAGAATTTCAGTTTTAAGGAGTATGCTTTGAGAAGTAATAAGTATTTAGAAAAGTGAAGTAAGAAAAGAAGGTAGAATTTCAGTCTTAAGGAGTATGCTTTGAGAAGTAATAAGTATTTTGAAGAAGTAAAGTAAGAAAAGAAGATAGAATTTCAGTTTTAAGGAGTATGCTTTGAGAAGTAATAAGTATTTTGAAGAATTAAAGTAAGAAAAGAAGATAGAATTTCAGTTTTAAGGAGTATGCTTTGAGAAGTAATAAGTATTTTGAAGAAGTAAAGTAAGAAAAGAAGATAGAATTTCAGCTTTAAGGAGTATGTTTTGAGAAGTAATAAGTATTTTGAAGAAGTAAAGTAAAAAAAGAAGATAGAATTTCAGTTTTAAGGAGTATGCTTTGAGAAGTAATAAGTAATAAGTATTTTGAAGAAGTAAAGTAAGAAAAGAAGATAGAATTTCAGTTTTAAGGAGTATGCTTTGAGAAGTAATAAGTATTTTGAAGAAGTAAAGTAAGAAAAGAAGATAGAATTTCAGTTTTAAGGAGTATGCTTTGAGAAGTAATAAGTAATAAGTATTTAGAAAAGTGAAGTAAGAAAAGAAGGTAGAATTTCAGTCTTAAGGAGTATGCTTTGAGAAGTAATAAGTATTTTGAAGAAGTAAAGTAAGAAAAGAAGATAGAATTTCAGTTTTAAGGAGTATGCTTTGAGAAGTAATAAGTATTTAGAAATGTGAAGAAGTAAAGTAAGAAAAGAAGATAGAATTTCAGTTTTAAGGAGTATGCTTTGAGAAGTAATAAGTATTTTGAAGAAGTAAAGTAAGAAAAGAAGATAGAATTTCAGTTTTAAGGAGTATGCATTGAGAAGTAATAAGTATTTTGAAGAAGTAAAGTAAGAAAAGAAGATAGAATTTCAGTTTTAAGGAGTAGCTTTGAGAAGTAATAAGTAATAAGTATTTTGAAGAAGTAAAGTAAGAAAAGAAGTTAGAATTTTAGTTTTAAGGAGTATGCTTTGAGAAGTAATAAGTATTTAGAAATGTGAAGTAAGAAAAGAAGGTAGAATTTCAGTCTTAAGGAGTATGCTTTGAGAAGTAATAAGTATTTAGAAAAGTGAAGAAGTAAAGTAAAAAAAGAAGATAGAATTTCAGTTTTAAGGAGTATGCTTTGAGAAGTAATAAGTATTTTGAAATGTGAAGAAGTAAAGTAAGAAAAGAAGATAGAATTTCAGTCTTAAGGAGTATGCTTTGAGAAGTAATAAGTATTTAGAAAAGTGAAGAAGTAAAGTAAGAAAAGAAGATAGAATTTCAGCTTTAGTGAGTATGTTTTGAGAAGTAATAAGTATTTTGAAGAAGTAAAGTAAGAAAAGAAGATAGAATTTCAGTTTTAAGGAGTATGCTTTGAGAAGTAATAAGTATTTTGAAGAATTAAAGTAAGAAAAGAAGATAGAATTTCAGTTTTAAGGAGTATGCATTGAGAAGTAATAAGTATTTAGAAATGTGAAGAAGTAAAGTAAAAAAAGAAGATAGAATTTCAGTTTTAAGGAGTATGCTTTGAGAAGTAATAAGTATTTTGAAATGTGAAGAAGTAAAGTAAGAAAAGAAGATAGAATTTCAGTTTTAAGGAGTATACTTTGAGAAGTAATAAGTATTTAGAAAAGTGAAGAATTAAAGTAAGAAAAGAAGATAGAATTTCAGTCTTAAGGAGTATGCTTTGAGAAGTAATAAGTATTTAGAAAAGTGAAGAAGTAAAGTAAGAAAAGAAGATAGAATTTCAGCTTTAGTGAGTATGTTTTGAGAAGTAATAAGTATTTTTGAAGAAGTAAAGTAAGAAAAGAAGATAGAATTTCAGTTTTAAGGAGTATGCTTTGAGAAGTAATAAGTATTTTGAAGAATTAAAGTAAGAAAAGAAGATAGAATTTCAGTTTTAAGGAGTATGCATTGAGAAGTAATAAGTATTTAGAAATTGAAGAAGTAAAGTAAGAAAAGAAGATAGAATTTCAGTTTTAAGGAGTATGCTTTGAGAAGTAATAAGTATTTTGAAGAATTAAAGTAAGAAAAGAAGATAGAATTTCAGTTTTAAGGAGTATGCTTTGAGAAGTAATAAGTAATAAGTATTTTGAAGAAGTAAAGTAAGAAAAGAAAATAGAATTTCAGTTTTAAGGAGTATGCTTTGAGAAGTAATAAGTAATAAGTATTTTGAAGAAGTAAAGTAAAAAAAGAAAATAGAATTTCAGTTTTAAGGAGTATGCTTTGAGAAGTAATAAGTAATAAGTATTTTGAAGAAGTAAAGTAAAAAAAGAAAATAGAATTTCAGTTTTAAGGAGTATGCTTTGAGAAGTAATAAGTATTTTGAAATGTGAAGAAGTAAAGTAAGAAAAGAAGATAGAATTTCAGTTTTAAGGAGTATGCTTTGAGAAGTAATAAGTATTTTGAAATGTGAAGAAGTAAAGTAAGAAAAGAAGATAGAATTTCAGTTTTAAGGAGTATGCTTTGAGAAGTAATAAGTATTTTGAAGAAGTAAAGTAAGAAAAGAAGATAGAATTTCAGTTTTAAGGAGTATGCTTTGAGAAGTAATAAGTATTTAGAAAAGTGAAGTAAGAAAAGAAGGTAGAATTTCAGTCTTAAGGAGTATGCTTTGAGAAGTAATAAGTATTTTGAAGAAGTAAAGTAAGAAAAGAAGATAGAATTTCAGTTTTAAGGAGTATGCTTTGAGAAGTAATAAGTATTTTGAAGAATTAAAGTAAGAAAAGAAGATAGAATTTCAGTTTTAAGGAGTATGCTTTGAGAAGTAATAAGTATTTTGAAGAAGTAAAGTAAGAAAAGAAGATAGAATTTCAGCTTTAAGGAGTATGTTTTGAGAAGTAATAAGTATTTTGAAGAAGTAAAGTAAAAAAAGAAGATAGAATTTCAGTTTTAAGGAGTATGCTTTGAGAAGTAATAAGTAATAAGTATTTTGAAGAAGTAAAGTAAGAAAAGAAGATAGAATTTCAGTTTTAAGGAGTATGCTTTGAGAAGTAATAAGTATTTTGAAGAAGTAAAGTAAGAAAAGAAGATAGAATTTCAGTTTTTAAGGAGTATGCTTTGAGAAGTAATAAGTAATAAGTATTTAGAAAAGTGAAGTAAGAAAAGAAGGTAGAATTTCAGTCTTAAGGAGTATGCTTTGAGAAGTAATAAGTATTTTGAAGAAGTAAAGTAAGAAAAGAAGATAGAATTTCAGTTTTAAGGAGTATGCTTTGAGAAGTAATAAGTATTTAGAAATGTGAAGAAGTAAAGTAAGAAAAGAAGATAGAATTTCAGTTTTAAGGAGTATGCTTTGAGAAGTAATAAGTATTTTGAAGAAGTAAAGTAAGAAAAGAAGATAGAATTTCAGTTTTAAGGAGTATGCATTGAGAAGTAATAAGTATTTTTGAAGAAGTAAAGTAAGAAAAGAAGATAGAATTTCAGTTTTTAAGGAGTAGCTTTGAGAAGTAATAAGTAATAAGTATTTTGAAGAAGTAAAGTAAGAAAGAAGTTAGAATTTTAGTTTTAAGGAGTATGCTTTGAGAAGTAATAAGTATTTAGAAAAGTGAAGTAAGAAAAGAAGGTAGAATTTCAGTCTTAAGGAGTATGCTTTGAGAAGTAATAAGTATTTAGAAAAGTGAAGAAGTAAAGTAAAAAAAGAAGATAGAATTTCAGTTTTAAGGAGTATGCTTTGAGAAGTAATAAGTAATAAGTATTTTGAAGAAGTAAAGTAAGAAAAAGAAGATAGAATTTCAGTTTTTAAGGAGTATGCTTTGAGAAGTAATAAGTATTTTGAAGAATTAAAGTAAGAAAAGAAGATAGAATTTCAGTTTTAAGGAGTATGCTTTGAGAAGTAATAAGTATTTTGAAAAGTGAAGAAGTAAAGTAAGAAAAGAAGATAGAATTTCAGTTTTAAGGAGTATGCTTTGAGAAGTAATAAGTATTTAGAAAAGTGAAGAAGTAAAGTAAGAAAAGAAGATAGAATTTCAGTCTTAATGTGAGAAGAAGTAAAGTGAAGAAGTAAAGTAAAAAAAGGTAGATTTCAGTTTTTTTCAGAATTTCAGTTTTAAGGAGTATACTTTGAGAAGTAATAAGTATTTAGAAAAGTGAAGAATTAAAGTAAGAAAAGAAGATAGAATTTCAGTCTTAAGGAGTATGCTTTGAGAAGTAATAAGTATTTAGAAAAGTGAAGAAGTAAAGTAAGAAAAGAAGATAGAATTTCAGCTTTAGTGAGTATGTTTTGAGAAGTAATAAGTATTTTGAAGAAGTAAAGTAAGAAAAGAAGATAGAATTTCAGTTTTAAGGAGTATGCTTTGAGAAGTAATAAGTATTTTGAAGAATTAAAGTAAGAAAAGAAGATAGAATTTCAGTTTTAAGGAGTATGCATTGAGAAGTAATAAGTATTTAGAAATGTGAAGAAGTAAAGTAAGAAAAGAAGATAGAATTTCAGTTTTAAGGAGTATGCTTTGAGAAGTAATAAGTATTTTGAAGAAGTAAAGTAAGAAAAAGAAAATAGAATTTCAGTTTTAAGGAGTATGCTTTGAGAAGTAAAAAGTATTTTGAAGAAGTAAAGTAAGAAAAGAAGATAGAATTTCAGTTTTTAAGGAGTATGCTTTGAGAAGTAATAAGTATTTTGAAGAAGTAAAGTAAGAAAAGAAAATAGAATTTCAGTTTTAAGGAGTATGCTTTGAGAAGTAATAAGTATTTTGAAGAAGTAAAGTAAGAAAAGAAAATAGAATTTCAGTTTTAAGGAGTATGCTTTGAGAAGTAATAAGTATTTTGAAAAGTGAAGAAGTAAAGTAAGAAAAGAAGATAGAATTTCAGTTTTAAGGAGTATGCTTTGAGAAGTAATAAGTATTTTGAAGAAGTAAAGTAAGAAAAGAAGATAGAATTTCAGTTTTAAGGAGTATGCTTTGAGAAGTAATAAGTATTTTGAAGAAGTAAAGTAAGAAAAGAAGATAGAATTTCAGTTTTAAGGAGTATGCTTTGAGAAGTAATAAGTAATAAGTATTTTGAAGAAGTAAAGTAAGAAAAGAAGATAGAATTTCAGTTTTAAGGAGTATGCTTTGAGAAGTAATAAGTAATAAGTATTTTGAAGAAGTAAAGTAAGAAAAGAAAATAGAATTTCAGTTTTAAGGAGTATGCTTTGAGAAGTAATAAGTAATAAGTATTTTGAAGAAGTAAAGTAAAAAAAGAAAATAGAATTTCAGTTTTAAGGAGTATGCTTTGAGAAGTAATAAGTAATAAGTATTTTGAAGAAGTAAAGTAAAAAAAGAAAATAGAATTTCAGTTTTAAGGAGTATGCTTTGAGAAGTAATAAGTATTTTGAAATGTGAAGAAGTAAAGTAAGAAAAGAAGATAGAATTTCAGTTTTAAGGAGTATGCTTTGAGAAGTAATAAGTATTTTGAAATGTGAAGAAGTAAAGTAAGAAAAGAAGATAGAATTTCAGTTTTAAGGAGTATGCTTTGAGAAGTAATAAGTATTTTGAAGAAGTAAAGTAAGAAAAGAAGATAGAATTTCAGTTTTAAGGAGTATGCTTTGAGAAGTAATAAGTATTTAGAAAAGTGAAGTAAGAAAAGAAGGTAGAATTTTCAGTCTTAAGGAGTATGTATTTTGTAATAAAGAAGTAAAGTAAGAAAAGAAGATAGAATTTCAGTATTTTTTAAGGAGTATCAGCTTTAAGGAGTATGTTTTGAGAAGTAATAAGTATTTTTGAGAAGTAATAAGTATGCTTTGTAATAAGTAATAAGTATTTTGAAGAAGTAAAGTAAGAAAGAAGATAGAATTTCTTTGAGAAGTAATAAGTATTTTGAAGAAGTAAAGTAAGAAAAGAAGATAGAATTTCAGTTTTAAGGAGTATGCTTTGAGAAGTAATAAGTATTTAGAAATGTGAAGAAGTAAAGTAAGAAAAGAAGATAGAATTTCAGTTTTAAGGAGTATGCTTTGAGAAGTAATAAGTATTTTGAGAAGTAATAAGTATTTTGTAAGAAGTAATAAGTATTTTAAGAAAAGAAAATAGAATTTCATTTCAGAATTTCAGTCTTAAGGAGAAAATGTGAAGAAGTAAAGTAAGAAAAGAAGATAGAATTTCATTTCTTTGAGAAGTAATAAGTATTTAGAAATGTGAAGAAGTAAAGTAAGAAAAGAAGATAGAATTTCAAGGAGTATGCTTTGAGAAGTAATAAGTATTTTGAAGAAGTAAAGTAAGAAAAGAAAATAGAATTTCAGTTTTAAGGAGTATGCTTTGAGAAGTAATAAGTATTTTGAAGAAGTAAAGTAAGAAAAGAAGATAGAATTTCAGTTTTAAGGAGTATGCTTTGAGAAGTAATAAGTATTTTGAAAAGTGAAGAAGTAAAGTAAGAAAAGAAGATAGAATTTCAGTTTTAAGGAGTATGCTTTGAGAAGTAATAAGTATTTTGAAGAAGTAAAGTAAGAAAAGAAGATAGAATTTCAGTTTTAAGGAGTATGCTTTGAGAAGTAATAAGTATTTTGAAGAATTAAAGTAAGAAAAGAAGATAGAATTTCAGTTTTAAGGAGTATGCTTTGAGAAGTAATAAGTATTTTGAAGAATTAAAGTAAGAAAAGAAGATAGAATTTCAGTTTTAAGGAGTATGCTTTGAGAAGTAATAAGTATTTTGAAGAAGTAAAGTAAGAAAAGAAGATAGAATTTCAGTTTTTAAGGAGTATGCTTTGAGAAGTAATAAGTAATAAGTATTTTGAAGAAGTAAAGTAAAAAAAGAAGATAGAATTTCAGTTTTAAGGAGTATGCTTTGAGAAGTAATAAGTATTTTGAAAATGTGAAGAAGTAAAGTAAGAAAAGAAGATAGAATTTCTGTTTTAAGGAGTATGCTTTGAGAAGTAATAAGTATTTTGAAGAAGTAAAGTAAGAAAAGAAGATAGAATTTCAGTTTTAAGGAGTATGCTTTGAGAAGTAATAAGTAATAAGTATTTTGAAGAAGTAAAGTAAGAAAAGAAAATAGAATTTCAGTTTTTAAGGAGTATGCTTTGAGAAGTAATAAGTATTTTGAAAAGTGAAGAAGTAAAGTAAGAAAAGAAGATAGAATTTCAGTTTTAAGGAGTATGCTTTGAGAAGTAATAAGTATTTTGAAGAAGTAAAGTAAGAAAAGAAGATAGAATTTCAGTTTTAAGGAGTATGCTTTGAGAAGTAATAAGTATTTTGAAGAATTAAAGTAAGAAAAGAAGATAGAATTTCAGTTTTAAGGAGTATGCTTTGAGAAGTAATAAGTAATAAGTATTTTGAAGAAGTAAAGTAAGAAAAGAAGATAGAATTTCAGTTTTAAGGAGTATGCTTTGAGAAGTAATAAGTATTTTGAAGAAGTAAAGTAAGAAAAGAAGATAGAATTTCAGTTTTAAGGAGTATGCTTTGAGAAGTAATAAGTATTTTGAAAAGTGAAGAAGTAAAGTAAAAAAAGAAGATAGAATTTCAGTTTTAAGGAGTATGCTTTGAGAAGTAATAAGTATTTTGAAGAAGTAAAGTAAGAAAAGAAGATAGAATTTCTGTTTTTAAGGAGTATGCTTTGAGAAGTAATAAGTATTTTGAAGAAGTAAAGTAAAAAAAGAAGATAGAATTTCAGTTTTAAGGAGTATGCTTTGAGAAGTAATAAGTATTTTGAAGAAGTAAAGTAAGAAAAGAAGATAGAATTTCAGTTTTAAGGAGTATGCATTGAGAAGTAATAAGTATTTAGAAAAGTGAAGAAGTAAAGTAAGAAAAGAAGATAGAATTTCAGTTTTAAGGAGTATGCTTTGAGAAGTAATAAGTATTTTGAAGAAGTAAAGTAAGAAAAGAAGATAGAATTTCAGTTTTAAGGAGTATGCTTTGAGAAGTAATAAGTATTTTGAAGAAGTAAAGTAAAAAAAGAAGATAGAATTTCAGTTTTAAGGAGTATGCTTTGAGAAGTAATAAGTATTTTGAAATGTGAAGAAGTAAAGTAAGAAAAGAAGATAGAATTTCAGTTTTAAGGAGTATGCTTTGAGAAGTAATAAGTATTTTGAAATGTGAAGAAGTAAAGTAAGAAAAGAAGGTAGAATTTCAGTCTTAAGGAGTATGCTTTGAGAAGTAATAAGTATTTTGAAGAAGTAAAGTAGAAAAGAAGATAGAATTTCAGTTTTAAGGAGTATGCTTTGAGAAGTAATAAGTATTTTGAAGAAGTAAAGTAAAAAAAGAAGATAGAATTTCAGTTTTAAGGAGTATGCTTTGAGAAGTAATAAGTATTTTGAAATGTGAAGAAGTAAAGTAAGAAAAGAAGGTAGAATTTCAGTTTTAAGGAGTATGCTTTGAGAAGTAATAAGTATTTAGAAAAGTGAAGAATTAAAGTAAGAAAAGAAGATAGAATTTCTTTGAGAAGTAATAAGTATTTTGAAGAAGTAAAGTAAGAAAAGAAGATAGTCTTAAGGAGTATGCTTTGAGAAGTAATAAGTAATAAGTATTTTTGAGAAAAGTAATAAAGTATGCTTTGAAATGTGAAGAAGTAAAGTAAGAAAAGAAGATAGAATTTCAGTTTTAAGGAGTATGCTTTGAGAAGTAAAGTAAGAAAAGAAGATAGAATTTCAGTTTTAAGGAGTATGCTTTGAGAAGTAATAAGTATTTTGAAGAATTAAAGTAAGAAAAGAAGATAGAATTTCAGTTTTAAGGAGTATGCTTTGAGAAGTAATAAGTAATAAGTATTTTGAAGAAGTAAAGTAAAAAAAGAAGATAGAATTTCAGTTTTAAGGAGTATGCTTTGAGAAGTAATAAGTATTTTGAAATGTGAAGAAGTAAAGTAAGAAAAGAAGATAGAATTTCTGTTTTAAGGAGTATGCTTTGAGAAGTAATAAGTATTTTGAAGAAGTAAAGTAAAAAAAAGAAGATAGAATTTCAGTTTTAAGGAGTATGCTTTGAGAAGTAATAAGTATTTTGAAGAAGTAAAGTAAGAAAAGAAGATAGAATTTCAGTTTTAAGGAGTATGCATTGAGAAGTAATAAGTATTTTGAAGAATTAAAGTAAGAAAAGAAGATAGAATTTCAGTTTTAAGGAGTATGCTTTGAGAAGTAATAAGTATTTTGAAGAAGTAAAGTAAGAAAAGAAGATAGAATTTCAGTTTTAAGGAGTATGCTTTGAGAAGTAATAAGTAATAAGTATTTTGAAGAAGTAAAGTAAGAAAAGAAAATAGAATTTCAGTTTTAAGGAGTATGCTTTGAGAAGTAATAAGTATTTTGAAATGTGAAGAAGTAAAGTAAGAAAAGAAGATAGAATTTCAGTTTTAAGGAGTATGCTTTGAGAAGTAATAAGTATTTTGAAAAGTGAAGAAGTAAAGTAAGAAAAGAAGATAGAATTTCATTTTAAGGAGTATGCTTTGAGAAGTAATAAGTATTTTGAAATGTGAAGAAGTAAAGTAAGAAAAGAAGATAGAATTTCAGTTTTAAGGAGTATGCTTTGAGAAGTAATAAGTATTTTGAAGAAGTAAAGTAAGAAAAGAAGATAGAATTTCAGTTTTAAGGAGTATGCTTTGAGAAGTAATAAGTATTTAGAAAAGTGAAGTAAGAAAAGAAGGTAGAATTTCAGTCTTAAGGAGTATGCTTTGAGAAGTAATAAGTATTTAGAAAAGTGAAGAAGTAAAGTAAGAAAAGAAGATAGAATTTCAGCTTTAAGGAGTATGTTTTGAGAAGTAATAAGTATTTTGAAGAAGTAAAGTAAAAAAAGAAGATAGAATTTCAGTTTTAAGGAGTATGCTTTGAGAAGTAATAAGTATTTAGAAATGTGAAGAAGTAAAGTAAGAAAAGAAGATAGAATTTCAGTTTTAAGGAGTATGCTTTGAGAAGTAATAAGTAATAAGTATTTTGAAGAAGTAAAGTAAGAAAAGAAGATAGAATTTCAGTTTTAAGGAGTATGCTTTGAGAAGTAATAAGTATTTAGAAAAGTGAAGTAAGAAAAGAAGGTAGAATTTCAGTCTTAAGGAGTATGCTTTGAGAAGTAATAAGTATTTTGAAGAAGTAAAGTAAGAAAAGAAGATAGAATTTCAGTTTTAAGGAGTATGCTTTGAGAAGTAATAAGTATTTTGAAGAAGTAAAGTAAGAAAAGAAGATAGAATTTCAGTTTTAAGGAGTATGCTTTGAGAAGTAATAAGTATTTAGAAAAGTGAAGTAAGAAAAGAAGGTAGAATTTCAGTCTTAAGGAGTATGCTTTGAGAAGTAATAAGTATTTTGAAGAAGTAAAGTAAGAAAAGAAGATAGAATTTCAGTTTTAAGGAGTATGCTTTGAGAAGTAATAAGTATTTAGAAAAGTGAAGTAAGAAAAGAAGGTAGAATTTCAGTCTTAAGGAGTATGCTTTGAGAAGTAATAAGTATTTAGAAAAGTGAAGAAGTAAAGTAAGAAAAGAAGATAGAATTTCAGCTTTAAGGAGTATGTTTTGAGAAGTAATAAGTATTTTGAAGAAGTAAAGTAAAAAAAGAAGATAGAATTTCAGTTTTAAGGAGTATGCTTTGAGAAGTAATAAGTATTTAGAAATGTGAAGAAGTAAAGTAAGAAAAGAAGATAGAATTTCAGTTTTAAGGAGTATGCTTTGAGAAGTAATAAGTAATAAGTATTTTGAAGAAGTAAAGTAAGAAAAGAAGATAGAATTTCAGTTTTAAGGAGTATGCTTTGAGAAGTAATAAGTATTTAGAAAAGTGAAGTAAGAAAAGAAGGTAGAATTTCAGTCTTAAGGAGTATGCTTTGAGAAGTAATAAGTATTTTGAAGAAGTAAAGTAAGAAAAGAAGATAGAATTTCAGTTTTAAGGAGTATGCTTTGAGAAGTAATAAGTATTTTGAAGAAGTAAAGTAAGAAAAGAAGATAGAATTTCAGTTTTAAGGAGTATGCTTTGAGAAGTAATAAGTATTTAGAAAAGTGAAGTAAGAAAAGAAGGTAGAATTTCAGTCTTAAGGAGTATGCTTTGAGAAGTAATAAGTATTTAGAAAAGTGAAGAAGTAAAGTAAGAAAAGAAGATAGAATTTCAGTTTTAAGGAGTATGCTTTGAGAAGTAATAAGTATTTTGAAGAAGTAAAGTAAGAAAAGAAGATAGAATTTCAGCTTTAAGGAGTATGCTTTGAGAAGTAATAAGTATTTTGAAATGTGAAGAAGTAAAGTAAGAAAAGAAGATAGAATTTCAGTTTTAAGGAGTATGCTTTGAGAAGTAATAAGTATTTTGAAGAATTAAAGTAAGAAAAGAAGATAGAATTTCAGTTTTAAGGAGTATGCTTTGAGAAGTAATAAGTAATAAGTATTTTGAAGAAGTAAAGTAAGAAAAGAAGATAGAATTTCAGTTTTAAGGAGTATGCTTTGAGAAGTAATAAGTATTTAGAAAAGTGAAGTAAGAAAAGAAGGTAGAATTTCAGTCTTAAGGAGTATGCTTTGAGAAGTAATAAGTATTTTGAAGAAGTAAAGTAAGAAAAGAAGATAGAATTTCAGTTTTAAGGAGTATGCTTTGAGAAGTAATAAGTATTTTGAAGAAGTAAAGTAAGAAAAGAAGATAGAATTTCAGTTTTAAGGAGTATGCTTTGAGAAGTAATAAGTATTTAGAAAAGTGAAGTAAGAAAAGAAGGTAGAATTTCAGTCTTAAGGAGTATGCTTTGAGAAGTAATAAGTATTTAGAAAAGTGAAGAAGTAAAGTAAGAAAAGAAGATAGAATTTCAGCTTTAAGGAGTATGTTTTGAGAAGTAATAAGTATTTTGAAGAAGTAAAGTAAAAAAAGAAGATAGAATTTCAGTTTTAAGGAGTATGCTTTGAGAAGTAATAAGTATTTAGAAATGTGAAGAAGTAAAGTAAGAAAAGAAGATAGAATTTCAGTTTTAAGGAGTATGCTTTGAGAAGTAATAAGTAATAAGTATTTTGAAGAAGTAAAGTAAGAAAAGAAGATAGAATTTCAGTTTTAAGGAGTATGCTTTGAGAAGTAATAAGTATTTAGAAAAGTGAAGTAAGAAAAGAAGGTAGAATTTCAGTCTTAAGGGAGTATGCTTTGAGAAGTAATAAGTATTTTGAAGAAGTAAAGTAAGAAAAGAAGATAGAATTTCAGTTTTAAGGAGTATGCTTTGAGAAGTAATAAGTATTTTGAAGAAGTAAAGTAAGAAAAGAAGATAGAATTTCAGTTTTAAGGAGTATGCTTTGAGAAGTAATAAGTATTTAGAAAAGTGAAGTAAGAAAAGAAGGTAGAATTTCAGTCTTAAGGAGTATGCTTTGAGAAGTAATAAGTATTTTGAAGAAGTAAAGTAAGAAAAGAAGATAGAATTTCAGTTTTAAGGAGTATGCTTTGAGAAGTAATAAGTATTTAGAAAAGTGAAGTAAGAAAAGAAGGTAGAATTTCAGTCTTAAGGAGTATGCTTTGAGAAGTAATAAGTATTTAGAAAAGTGAAGAAGTAAAGTAAGAAAAAGAAGATAGAATTTCAGCTTTAAGGAGTATGTTTTGAGAAGTAATAAGTATTTTGAAGAAGTAAAGTAAAAAAAGAAGATAGAATTTCAGTTTTAAGGAGTATGCTTTGAGAAGTAATAAGTATTTAGAAATGTGAAGAAGTAAAGTAAGAAAAGAAGATAGAATTTCAGTTTTAAGGAGTATGCTTTGAGAAGTAATAAGTAATAAGTATTTTGAAGAAGTAAAGTAAGAAAAGAAGATAGAATTTCAGTCTTAAGGAGTATGCTTTGAGAAGTAATAAGTATTTAGAAAAGTGAAGTAAGAAAAGAAGGTAGAATTTCAGTCTTAAGGAGTATGCTTTGAGAAGTAATAAGTATTTTGAAGAAGTAAAGTAAGAAAAGAAGATAGAATTTCAGTTTTAAGGAGTATGCTTTGAGAAGTAATAAGTATTTTGAAGAAGTAAAGTAAGAAAAGAAGATAGAATTTCAGTTTTAAGGAGTATGCTTTGAGAAGTAATAAGTATTTAGAAAAGTGAAGTAAGAAAAGAAGGTAGAATTTCAGTCTTAAGGAGTATGCTTTGAGAAGTAATAAGTATTTTGAAGAAGTAAAGTAAGAAAAGAAGATAGAATTTCAGTTTTAAGGAGTATGCTTTGAGAAGTAATAAGTATTTTGAAGAAGTAAAGTAAGAAAAGAAGGTAGAATTTCAGTCTTAAGGAGTATGCTTTGAGAAGTAATAAGTATTTTGAAGAAGTAAAGTAAGAAAAGAAGATAGAATTTCAGTTTTAAGGAGTATGCTTTGAGAAGTAATAAGTATTTTGAAGAAGTAAAGTAAGAAAAGAAGATAGAATTTCAGTTTTAAGGAGTATGCTTTGAGAAGTAATAAGTATTTAGAAAAGTGAAGTAAGAAAAGAAGGTAGAATTTCAGTCTTAAGGAGTATGCTTTGAGAAGTAAAAAGTATTTAGAAAAGTGAAGAAGTAAAGTAAGAAAAGAAGATAGAATTTCAGCTTTAAGGAGTATGTTTTGAGAAGTAATAAGTATTTTGAAGAAGTAAAGTAAAAAAAGAAGATAGAATTTCAGTTTTAAGGAGTATGCTTTGAGAAGTAATAAGTATTTAGAAATGTGAAGAAGTAAAGTAAGAAAAGAAGATAGAATTTCAGTTTTAAGGAGTATGCTTTGAGAAGTAATAAGTAATAAGTATTTTGAAGAAGTAAAGTAAGAAAAGAAGATAGAATTTCAGTTTTAAGGAGTATGCTTTGAGAAGTAATAAGTATTTAGAAAAGTGAAGTAAGAAAAGAAGGTAGAATTTCAGTCTTAAGGAGTATGCTTTGAGAAGTAATAAGTATTTTGAAGAAGTAAAGTAAGAAAAGAAGATAGAATTTCAGTTTTAAGGAGTATGCTTTGAGAAGTAATAAGTATTTTGAAGAAGTAAAGTAAGAAAAGAAGATAGAATTTCAGTTTTAAGGAGTATGCTTTGAGAAGTAATAAGTATTTTGAAATGTGAAGAAGTAAAGTAAGAAAAGAAGATAGAATTTCAGTTTTAAGGAGTATGCTTTGAGAAGTAATAAGTATTTTGAAGAATTAAAGTAAGAAAAGAAGATAGAATTTCAGTTTTAAGGAGTATGCTTTGAGAAGTAATAAGTATTTTGAAAAGTGAAGAAGTAAAGTAAGAAAAGAAGGTAGAATTTTAGTTTTAAGGAGTATGCTTTGAGAAGTAATAAGTATTTAGAAATGTGAAGAAGTAAAGTAAGAAAAGAAGATAGAATTTCAGTTTTAAGGAGTATGCTTTGAGAAGTAATAAGTATTTTGAAGAAGTAAAGTAAGAAAAGAAGATAGAATTTTAGTTTTAAGGAGTATGCTTTGAGAAGTAATAAGTATTTAGAAAAGTGAAGTAAGAAAAGAAGGTAGAATTTCAGTCTTAAGGAGTATGCTTTGAGAAGTAATAAGTATTTAGAAAAGTGAAGAAGTAAAGTAAGAAAATAAGATAGAATTTCAGTTTTAAGGAGTATGTTTTGAGAAGTAATAAGTATTTTGAAGAAGTAAAGTAAGAAAAGAAGATAGAATTTCAGTTTTAAGGAGTATGCTTTGAGAAGTAATAAGTATTTTGAAGAAGTAAAGTAAGAAAAGAAGATAGAATTTCAGTTTTAAGGAGTATGCTTTGAGAAAGTAATAAGTATTTAGAAAAGTGAAGTAAGAAAAGAAGGTAGAATTTCAGTCTTAAGGAGTATGCTTTGAGAAGTAATAAGTATTTTGAAGAAGTAAAGTAAGAAAAGAAGATAGAATTTCAGTTTTAAGGAGTATGCTTTGAGAAGTAATAAGTATTTTGAAGAAGTAAAGTAAGAAAAGAAGGTAGAATTTCAGTCTTAAGGAGTATGCTTTGAGAAGTAATAAGTATTTTGAAGAAGTAAAGTAAGAAAAGAAGATAGAATTTCAGTTTTAAGGAGTATGCTTTGAGAAGTAATAAGTATTTTGAAGAAGTAAAGTAAGAAAAGAAGATAGAATTTCAGTTTTAAGGAGTATGCTTTGAGAAGTAATAAGTATTTAGAAAAGTGAAGTAAGAAAAGAAGGTAGAATTTCAGTCTTAAGGAGTATGCTTTGAGAAGTAAAAAGTATTTAGAAAAGTGAAGAAGTAAAGTAAGAAAAGAAGATAGAATTTCAGCTTTAAGGAGTATGTTTTGAGAAGTAATAAGTATTTTGAAGAAGTAAAGTAAAAAAAGAAGATAGAATTTCAGTTTTAAGGAGTATGCTTTGAGAAGTAATAAGTATTTAGAAATGTGAAGAAGTAAAGTAAGAAAAGAAGATAGAATTTCAGTTTTAAGGAGTATGCTTTGAGAAGTAATAAGTAATAAGTATTTTGAAGAAGTAAAGTAAGAAAAGAAGATAGAATTTCAGTTTTAAGGAGTATGCTTTGAGAAGTAATAAGTATTTAGAAAAGTGAAGTAAGAAAAGAAGGTAGAATTTCAGTCTTAAGGAGTATGCTTTGAGAAGTAATAAGTATTTTGAAGAAGTAAAGTAAGAAAAGAAGATAGAATTTCAGTTTTAAGGAGTATGCTTTGAGAAGTAATAAGTATTTTGAAGAAGTAAAGTAAGAAAAGAAGATAGAATTTCAGTTTTAAGGAGTATGCTTTGAGAAGTAATAAGTATTTTGAAATGTGAAGAAGTAAAGTAAGAAAAGAAGATAGAATTTCAGTTTTAAGGAGTATGCTTTGAGAAGTAATAAGTATTTTGAAGAATTAAAGTAAGAAAAGAAGATAGAATTTCAGTTTTAAGGAGTATGCTTTGAGAAGTAATAAGTATTTTGAAAAGTGAAGAAGTAAAGTAAGAAAAGAAGGTAGAATTTTAGTTTTAAGGAGTATGCTTTGAGAAGTAATAAGTATTTAGAAATGTGAAGAAGTAAAGTAAGAAAAGAAGATAGAATTTCAGTTTTAAGGAGTATGCTTTGAGAAGTAATAAGTATTTTGAAGAAGTAAAGTAAGAAAAGAAGATAGAATTTTAGTTTTAAGGAGTATGCTTTGAGAAGTAATAAGTATTTAGAAAAGTGAAGTAAGAAAAGAAGGTAGAATTTCAGTCTTAAGGAGTATGCTTTGAGAAGTAATAAGTATTTAGAAAAGTGAAGAAGTAAAGTAAGAAAATAAGATAGAATTTCAGTTTTAAGGAGTATGTTTTGAGAAGTAATAAGTATTTTGAAGAAGTAAAGTAAGAAAAGAAGATAGAATTTCAGTTTTAAGGAGTATGCTTTGAGAAGTAATAAGTATTTTGAAGAAGTAAAGTAAGAAAAGAAGATAGAATTTCAGTTTTAAGGAGTATGCTTTGAGAAGTAATAAGTATTTAGAAAAGTGAAGTAAGAAAAGAAAGGTAGAATTTCAGTCTTAAGGAGTATGCTTTGAGAAGTAATAAGTATTTAGAAAAGTGAAGAAGTAAAGTAAGAAAAGAAGATAGAATTTCAGTTTTAAGGAGTATGCTTTGAGAAGTAATAAGTATTTAGAAAAGTGAAGTAAGAAAAGAAGGTAGAATTTCAGTCTTAAGGAGTATGCTTTGAGAAGTAATAAGTATTTAGAAAAGTGAAGAAGTAAAGTAAGAAAAGAAGATAGAATTTCAGCTTTAAGGAGTATGTTTTGAGAAGTAATAAGTATTTTGAAGAAGTAAAGTAAAAAAAGAAGATAGAATTTCAGTTTTAAGGAGTATGCTTTGAGAAGTAATAAGTATTTAGAAATGTGAAGAAGTAAAGTAAGAAAAGAAGATAGAATTTCAGTTTTAAGGAGTATGCTTTGAGAAGTAATAAGTAATAAGTATTTTGAAGAAGTAAAGTAAGAAAAGAAGATAGAATTTCAGTTTTAAGGAGTATGCTTTGAGAAGTAATAAGTATTTAGAAAAGTGAAGTAAGAAAAGAAGGTAGAATTTCAGTCTTAAGGAGTATGCTTTGAGAAGTAATAAGTATTTTGAAGAAGTAAAGTAAGAAAAGAAGATAGAATTTCAGTTTTAAGGAGTATGCTTTGAGAAGTAATAAGTATTTTGAAGAAGTAAAGTAAGAAAAGAAGATAGAATTTCAGTTTTAAGGAGTATGCTTTGAGAAGTAATAAGTATTTAGAAAAGTGAAGTAAGAAAAGAAGATAGAATTTCAGTTTTAAGGAGTATGCTTTGAGAAGTAATAAGTATTTTGAAGAAGTAAAGTAAGAAAAGAAGATAGAATTTCAGTTTTAAGGAGTATGCTTTGAGAAGTAATAAGTATTTTGAAGAAGTAAAGTAAAAAAAGAAGATAGAATTTCAGTTTTAAGGAGTATGCTTTGAGAAGTAATAAGTATTTTGAAATGTGAAGAAGTAAAGTAAGAAAAGAAGGTAGAATTTCAGTTTTAAGGAGTATACTTTGAGAAGTAATAAGTATTTAGAAAAGTGAAGAATTAAAGTAAGAAAAGAAGATAGAATTTCAGTCTTAAGGAGTATGCTTTGAGAAGTAATAAGTATTTTGAAATGTGAAGAAGTAAAGTAAGAAAAGAAGATAGAATTTCAGTTTTAAGGAGTATGCTTTGAGAAGTAATAAGTATTTTGAAGAAGTAAAGTAAGAAAAGAAGATAGAATTTCAGTTTTAAGGAGTATGCTTTGAGAAGTAATAAGTATTTTGAAGAATTAAAGTAAGAAAAGAAGATAGAATTTCAGTTTTAAGGAGTATGCTTTGAGAAGTAATAAGTAATAAGTATTTAGAAAAGTGAAGTAAGAAAAGAAGGTAGAATTTCAGTCTTAAGGAGTATGCTTTGAGAAGTAATAAGTATTTTGAAGAAGTAAAGTAAGAAAAGAAGATAGAATTTCAGTTTTAAGGAGTATGCTTTTGAGAAGTAATAAGTATTTAGAAATGTGAAGAAGTAAAGTAAGAAAAAGAAGATAGAATTTCAGTTTTAAGGAGTATGCTTTGAGAAGTAATAAGTATTTTGAAGAAGTAAAGTAAGAAAAGAAAATAGAATTTCAGTTTTAAGGAGTATGCTTTGAGAAGTAATAAGTATTTTTGAAGAAGTAAAGTAAGAAAAGAAAATAGAATTTCAGTTTTAAGGAGTATGCTTTGAGAAGTAATAAGTATTTTGAAAAGTGAAGAAGTAAAGTAAGAAAAGAAGATAGAATTTCAGTTTTAAGGAGTATGCTTTGAGAAGTAATAAGTATTTTGAAGAAGTAAAGTAAGAAAAGAAGATAGAATTTCAGTTTTAAGGAGTATGCTTTGAGAAGTAATAAGTATTTTGAAGAAGTAAAGTAAGAAAAGAAGATAGAATTTCAGTTTTAAGGAGTATGCTTTGAGAAGTAATAAGTAATAAGTATTTTGAAGAAGTAAAGTAAGAAAAGAAGATAGAATTTCAGTTTTAAGTATTATGCTTTGAGAAGTAATAAGTAATAAGTATTTTGAAGAAGTAAAGTAAGAAAAGAAGATAGAATTTCAGTTTTAAGGAGTATGCTTTGAGAAGTAATAAGTATTTAGAAAAGTGAAGTAAGAAAAGAAGATAGAATTTCAGTTTTAAGGAGTATGCTTTGAGAAGTAATAAGTATTTAGAAATGTGAAGAAGTAAAGTAAGAAAAGAAGATAGAATTTCAGCTTTAAGGAGTATGTTTTGAGAAGTAATAAGTATTTTGAAGAAGTAAAGTAAAAAAAGAAGATAGAATTTCAGTTTTAAGGAGTATGCTTTGAGAAGTAATAAGTATTTAGAAAAGTGAAGAAGTAAAGTAAGAAAAGAAGATAGAATTTCAGTTTTAAGGAGTATGCTTTGAGAAGTAATAAGTAATAAGTATTTAGAAAAGTGAAGTAAGAAAAGAAGATAGAATTTCAGTCTTAAGGAGTATGCTTTTGAGAAGTAATAAGTATTTTGAAGAAGTAAAGTAAGAAAAGAAGATAGAATTTCAGTTTTAAGGAGTATGCTTTGAGAAGTAATAAGTATTTAGAAATGTGAAGAAGTAAAGTAAGAAAAGAAGATAGAATTTCAGTTTTAAGGAGTATGCTTTGAGAAGTAATAAGTATTTTGAAGAAGTAAAGTAAGAAAAGAAAATAGAATTTCAGTTTTAAGGAGTATGCTTTGAGAAGTAATAAGTATTTTGAAGAAGTAAAGTAAGAAAAGAAAATAGAATTTCAGTTTTAAGGAGTATGCTTTGAGAAGTAATAAGTATTTTGAAAAGTGAAGAAGTAAAGTAAGAAAAGAAGATAGAATTTCAGTTTTAAGGAGTATGCTTTGAGAAGTAATAAGTATTTTGAAGAAGTAAAGTAAGAAAAGAAGATAGAATTTCAGTTTTAAGGAGTATGCTTTGAGAAGTAATAAGTATTTTGAAGAAGTAAAGTAAGAAAAGAAGATAGAATTTCAGTTTTAAGGAGTATGCTTTGAGAAGAAGTAATAAGTATTTTGAAGAAGTAAAGTAAGAAAAGAAGATAGAATTTCAGTTTTAAGTATTATGCTTTGAGAAGTAATAAGTAATAAGTATTTTGAAGAAGTAAAGTAAGAAAAGAAGATTGAATTTCAGTCTTAAGGAGTATGCTTTGAGAAGTAATAAGTATTTTGAAGAAGTAAAGTAAGAAAAGAAGATAGAATTTCAGTTTTAAGGAGTATGCTTTGACAAGTAATAAGTATTTTGAAAAGTGAAGAAGTAAAGTAAGAAAAGAAGGTAGAATTTTAGTTTTAAGGAGTATGCTTTGAGAAGTAATAAGTATTTAGAAATGTGAAGAAGTAAAGTAAGAAAAGAAGATAGAATTTCAGTTTTAAGGAGTATGTTTTGAGAAGTAATAAGTATTTTGAAGAAGTAAAGTAAGAAAAGAAGATAGAATTTCAGTTTTAAGGAGTATGCTTTGAGAAGTAATAAGTAATAAGTATTTTGAAGAAGTAAAGTAAGAAAAGAAGATAGAATTTCAGTTTTAAGGAGTATGCTTTGAGAAGTAATAAGTAATAAGTATTTTGAAGAAGTAAAGTAAGAAAAGAAGATAGAATTTCAGTTTTAAGGAGCATGCTTTGAGAAATAATAAGTATTTTGAAGAATTAAAGTAAGAAAAGAAGATAGAATTTCAGTTTTAAGGAGTATGCTTTGAGAAGTAATAAGTATTTTGAAGAAGTAAAGTAAGAAAAGAAGATAGAATTTCAGTTTTAAGGAGTATGCTTTGAGAAGTAATAAGTATTTAGAAATGTGAAGAAGTAAAGTAAGAAAAGAAGATAGAATTTCAGTTTTAAGGAGTATGCTTTGAGAAGTAATAAGTATTTTGAAGAAGTAAAGTAAGAAAAGAAGGTAGAATTTTAGTTTTAAGGAGTATGCTTTGAGAAGTAATAAGTATTTAGAAAAGTGAAGTAAGAAAAGAAGGTAGAATTTCAGTCTTAAGGAGTATGCTTTGAGAAGTAATAAGTATTTAGAAAAGTGAAGAAGTAAAGTAAGAAAATAAGATAGAATTTCAGTTTTAAGGAGTATGTTTTGAGAAGTAATAAGTATTTTGAAGAAGTAAAGTAAGAAAAGAAGATAGAATTTCAGTTTTAAGGAGTATGCTTTGAGAAGTAATAAGTATTTAGAAATGTGAAGAAGTAAAGTAAGAAAAGAAGATAGAATTTCAGTTTTAAGGAGTATGCTTTGAGAAGTAATAAGTATTTTGAAAAGTGAAGAAGTAAAGTAAGAAAAGAAGGTAGAATTTTAGTTTTAAGGAGTATGCTTTGAGAAGTAATAAGTATTTAGAAATGTGAAGAAGTAAAGTAAGAAAAGAAGATAGAATTTCAGTTTTAAGGAGTATGCTTTGAGAAGTAATAAGTATTTAGAAATGTGAAGAAGTAAAGTAAGAAAAGAAGATAGAATTTCAGTTTTAAGGAGTATGCTTTGAGAAGTAATAAGTATTTTGAAGAATTAAAGTAAGAAAAGAAGGTAGAATTTCAGTCTTAAGGAGTATTCTTTGAGAAGTAATAAGTATTTAGAAAAGTGAAGAAGTAAAGTAAGAAAAGAAGATAGAATTTCAGTTTTAAGGAGTATGTTTTGAGAAGTAATAAGTATTTTGAAGAAGTAAAGTAAGAAAAGAAGATAGAATTTCAGTTTTAAGGAGTATGCTTTGAGAAGTAATAAGTATTTTGAAGAATTAAAGTAAGAAAAGAAGATAGAATTTCAGTTTTAAGGAGTATGCTTTGAGAAGTAATAAGTAATAAGTATTTTGAAGAAGTAAAGTAAGAAAAGAAAATAGAATTTCAGTTTTAAGGAGTATGCTTTGAGAAGTAATAAGTAATAAGTATTTTGAAGAAGTAAAGTAAGAAAAGAAGATAGAATTTCAGTTTTAAGGAGTATGCTTTGAGAAATAATAAGTATATTGAAGAATTAAAGTAAGAAAAGAAGATAGAATTTCAGTTTTAAGGAGTATGCTTTGAGAAGTAATAAGTATTTAGAAATGTGAAGAAGTAAAGTAAGAAAAGAAGATAGAATTTCAGTTTTAAGGAGTATGCTTTGAGAAGTAATAAGTATTTTGAAGAAGTAAAGTAAGAAAAGAAGATAGAATTTTAGTTTTAAGGAGTATGCTTTGAGAAGTAATAAGTATTTAGAAAAGTGAAGTAAGAAAAGAAGGTAGAATTTCAGTCTTAAGGAGTATGCTTTGAGAAGTAATAAGTATTTAGAAAAGAGAAGAAGTAAAGTAAGAAAATAAGATAGAATTTCAGTTTTAAGGAGTATGTTTTGAGAAGTAATAAGTATTTTGAAGAAGTAAAGTAAGAAAAGAAGATAGAATTTCAGTTTTAAGGAGTATGCTTTGAGAAGTAATAAGTATTTAGAAATGTGAAGAAGTAAAGTAAGAAAAGAAGATAGAATTTCAGTTTTAAGGAGTATGCTTTGAGAAGTAATAAGTATTTTGAAAAGTGAAGAAGTAAAGTAAGAAAAGAAGGTAGAATTTTAGTTTTAAGGAGTATGCTTTGAGAAGTAATAAGTATTTAGAAATGTGAAGAAGTAAAGTAAGAAAAGAAAATAGAATTTCAGTTTTAAGGAGTATGCTTTGAGAAGTAATAAGTATTTTGAAGAAGTAAAGTAAGAAAAGAAGATAGAATTTTAGTTTTAAGGAGTATGCTTTGAGAAGTAATAAGTATTTAGAAAAGTGAAGTAAGAAAAGAAGGTAGAATTTCAGTTTTAAGGAGTATGTTTTGAGAAGTAATATGTATTTTGAAGAAGTAAAGTAAGAAAAGAAGATAGAATTTCAGTTTTAAGGAGTATGCTTTGAGAAGTAATAAGTAATAAGTATTTTGAAGAAGTAAAGTAAGAAAAGAAGATAGAATTTCAGTTTTAAGGAGTATGCTTTGAGAAGTAATAAGTAATAAGTATTTTGAAGAAGTAAAGTAAGAAAAGAAGATAGAATTTCAGTTTTAAGGAGCATGCTTTGAGAAATAATAAGTATTTTGAAGAAGTAAAGTAAGAAAAGAAGATAGAATTTCAGTTTTAAGGAGTATGCTTTGAGAAGTAATAAGTATTTTGAAGAAGTAAAGTAAGAAAAGAAGATAGAATTTCAGTTTTAAGGAGTATGCTTTGAGATAGAATTTCAGTTTTAAGGAGTATGCTTTGAGAAGTAATAAGTATTTTGAAGAAGTAAAGTAAGAAAAGAAGATAGAATTTCAGTTTTAAGGAGTATGTTTTGAGAAGTAATAAGTATTTTGAAGAAGTAAAGTAAGAAAAGAAGATAGAATTTCAGTTTTAAGGAGTATGCTTTGAGAAGTAATAAGTGATAAGTATTTTGAAGAAGTAAAGTAAGAAAAGAAGATAGAATTTCAGTTTTAAGGAGTATGCTTTGAGAAGTAATAAGTATTTTGAAGAAGTAAAGTAAGAAAAGAAGATAGAATTTCAGTTTTAAGGAGTATGCTTTGAGAAGTAATAAGTATTTTGAAGAAGTAAAGTAAGAAAAGAAGATAGAAT